>JAAMXP010001010.1:0-47759 GCA_019693395.1 Ettlia oleoabundans | reverse complement strand
CACACACACACACACCCCACCCCGGCGTGTGCGCGCGCACACACACACACACACACACGCACGCGCGCTCACCCAACTGCGGTGCCTGCTGGGAGTCGTAACTAACTGCAATAACACAAGAGACGCCGACCGTGGCAAGAGCTTGCATGAGGTCGGCATGCTGTGCCAGCCTGGGAACCACAGCAGGCTGCAGTTCAGCTGCCAAGCGCAACATGTCCAACGCCACAGACCCAACTCCATAACTTGTGGCGCTAAGGGGGGTGGGCATGCCACCTGGATTCAAGAGCTGAAGGCAACACAGACAACAGGTAGAAGCAGAATACTTGCAGTGATGCAATGTGGGGAGGTACTCGCGGCGCTGAAACCAGGCCTGTGGCCACACACCAGTCCACCCACCTCAAATGCCGAGCAGGCCACCTTGGCCAGCAGCGCAGCTGCATCCAGGCTGGCAGCTGGCGCCACGCTGCGGTTGCCCAGCAGGAGCCGCCACAGCGGGCGCAGCGTGCCATCTCGTAGCAGCGACGACAGCAACAGGCACTGATTGCGGTCCAGCTCTTCGCGCGGTCTGAAGCTGAGAGCTGCAGGAGGGAGAGCTTCCAAGGCACCCAAGTAGAGTAGCAGGCAACACTCCAGCCGCCTGCAAACATATTAACAAAGTGAGGCAGTTGGTGAAAAGAAAAACAGACAGAGCACCTCACCTGCCCATGCGTGTGTGTTGGGAACTTATCTGCCTGGTATGAGTCATGGGAATAAAGGAACAGCAGAGACCTTGGCCAGCTTTGCACTGCCACATCATGCAGCCAGGCCACAAGGGCTGACTCAGCGCCCCGCCAGCCTCTGCAGCGCACCTGACCAAAGGCCCCTGCTCTCCCGACGGCGACCCACGCAGTACGCCGCTGTTGCAGCGGTACGCCTGCTGCATCGCGGCATGCAGGCATTGGCCCACATTGGGCACCATGGGACTCACGGCAAACACCTCCTGCTGGCTGGGTGCTGGGGCTGAAGCAGTGCTGCCCCTACCAGATGATGACGACCCCCCTGCCCTGCCGTTTGATTGGTCTGCACTTCGGCTGTGTGTAGCGGCGCCGCCCATCCTCCTGCTGTCCGGTTCCTCCATCTCTGGCTCCTCAGAGCAGCGCCTGAGTTCTGGCGCCAGCGCATTGATGTATCGGCACGTGGTGGCCAGGGCTTAATGGCTGGCCGCCGCCGTCTCTTGGGTTGATGGCGCCGCGTCCCCCGGCAGAGCAAGCAGCCCAGCTGCTACCTTTGGCGCATACCCCGCCAGCAGCACGGTGGCAACATCCGCACCCGACTCAACGCTGCGCTGCCCCAGCATTGCAGCCATGCCTCCAATCTCCTTCAAGACCGCTGCCGCGCTCCACCACACACCCGGCGCCGCCTCCACTGCCGGCTGATGCGGCAATAGCGGCGCCAGCCGCAGCAGGGCCTCCGCGACACGCCAGCCTGCCAGCAAGCACTCCCCACTGGCTGTACAGCCGGGCAATTCGAGGAGGTTTTTGAGCGCGCAGCAGAACTCCACCCATCTGTTCAGCATGGCAATCCACTCCGTGGGACACTCGCGGTAGCACAGGGCGCCGAAGCCAGAGCTGTTGCCGGCCCCTGACCCGGAGTTTCTTGTTGCAGAACCGCCTTGCGCCCTCCTGCCCACTGCTGCTGCGGCCGCTGGTGGTGCCGCTGCGGCGACCTCTGCAGCTAGCTGGTGCAGCAGGGGCATGCCGCTGGGGCTTCCCAGCTGGCAAAGCAGTGCTGCGAGGGTCCGCTCAGCCAAGGCACCACCGCCATTGCGCTGCTGTTGCCCAGCGGCTGGCTGGCACATATCAGCTGCAAGGCTGGCTTGTAGCTCCAGACAGGCGGTCAGCAGGCCGCCCTGTTCCACTTTGCCCCTGGCGGAAAGCAGCCGAGGCTGCGCGGCCATGCTGCCAGCCGCAGACAAGAGGCTGTTGCTACTTGGGCCGCCCTCCGTGCTGCTTCCTGCCTCGCATTGGCGTCTCCCGTCCCTCATGCAAGATGCAGCCAGCAGCTCGGCGATGCATTGCAGCTCCAGGCAGCGATCTGCGTCGGCAGCTGCAGCAGCTTGCTGGTCGGCGGGCAACACAAAGCACATGGCGCCAAACGCCACCAGCTGCTGCTGCACGTCGGGGCGCTGCTCTACTGCCTCTTGCATGCCGGGGCAAGCGCTGGTGGCCACAAGTTGCCTCACTGCACGTGCAAGGAACTTGGGCGGCTCAAGGCTAGCTGTAGCAAAAGGTAGCCAGCAGGCAGCGGGCGGTATGGGACCCAAACAGTACCAACTACAACAACATATAGCGCAGGTGCAAACCTAGCAAAAATGATGTTGTTGTACACTGCATCAAATATCAACTGGTCAGTCAGTATGGCACATCCCAGCCACTCTCTTAGGGCAGAGGTTGAGGGTAAGGTTTGCCCATTCTCTGCAAGCATGTAGCTGAGCAAGTCGGTAGAAGCCTCCCCTGCTCACTCGTAGCGCGCATGAACACAACCGCCGCCTGCGTCACACCGGACGCCCAGGGCAGCACTTTCTGTGGCTTGAGGAAAGTCGTTATCGCCAACGTGACGGCGCGGGGGGGCACTGCCACCGGCGGCGCGAATACCGTTTCGGATAAGAGGTGCACAGCCATAGCGTTCAGCTTGAGGTGGGTTTTTAGCACATCCAAGGTTCCGGTGGTTAGACCATGGCCGCGGGTGATGTCTTCAATTAGAAGCTGCATACCTGGTATCATAAGCTCCAGAGGCACCACTGCATGCAGGCACGCGGTGCCACCAGGTGACGACAACCAAAGAAGGCAGCAAGCTTCACGCTGGCAGGCATGAATGCAAGTTTTTTGTTGGTTGCCAGCACCGCAACTGCAAAAACACCGGTTACTGGCAATGCAACTTATTCCACACAGCCAAAGCAGGTGGGTGCTGCGGTTCCCCACCTGGACTATCTTGCAACAAGCATGAGCACACGAACACACTCCCGACCCACTCAGCAAAACCAAACAAGCCAGCCAACTGCAAGTGCCGCATCCTTCTCCGCACCTGCAGCTGTCAGCAGGCGGACCCAGTCGCCCTCTGGCAGAGACAGCACCCCTCTGACCAACAGTTGCAGCGTGGATACAAAGGCCTGCACACGTGCACACGTGGTAGCAAGATGTGGCGGGAGTGTGAAAGCTTGCAGTCGGTGCTCAACTGCAGGCCGCCAAATGCCCTCTTTTTCTTGCTGTGGAGCATTCCTCGGTACACCTTGCACTGGCCCCACGCTTTTTGATCAATTCAAGGGCGAGGAATGATCACATGCGCTTCAGCAGGCCCATTGCGGCATGCATGCTGGCAAAGCCAATGCACAATGCATCCCTTCAGTCCGCACCAGGCACCCAAGGTGAGATCAACCAACCTGACAGACGGCAGCATTGCGGAAGGTCATGGCCTTCCATTCCACACTATCGATACTCAGGTGACGCTGGCCCTGCTCGCGTTTGATGAATGTAGTTGCCTCACTCAGTCTGGCACTCAGCTGTGAGAATGCCCTGCAGGGCAGCCAGCTAGGCAGAAGCGGTGCTACTGGCGCTGCAGCAGCGGGACAAGCGCGGCGCTCTGCATCCTGGGTGAAACCGTTTTGTTGAAACGTTCCTGCCAATATGGCTAATATCAGATGCCAGGTTACCTTGCCAAAGAGGGTGGCGCCTGGCCTGACGGAAGCGAGGAAGCGCAGGTATTGGCTATGTCGTTTGCAACCGTGAAAGTTTGGAAAGGATCTACATGTGCATCGATAAGCTGAGCACTCAGCCGTTCCACCAGCTGTCCCAAGCGGCGCCATCGGCGCTCCATGTCTACACCTTGCTTTACAACCGTTGTGCATGCACTTAAGATGTTACGGTGCGCAAATAGAAGCGGCTAGTGATTCTATCCGATGACATTAGGATCCAGGCTGGTATGAGCGGGCGCCACACCTTCAGGTTGGTGGCGGCAGTAGCGGCAACTGGTGTTGCAGAAAGCGGCTGAATGAGGAGCCCCATGCAATGCAGCCAAAGCATTGAGGAGGGAGAATCTGCAGAATTGCGCAAGGCATACCCAGCCAGCAAGCAAGGCAGCGTAAGCTGCATGGCTGCTGGTGCGCCATGTGCATGAAACGCGCACTGCTGGGGCGTGCCGCGACAGAGTGCGCTGTGCAAATTAATGTGGTGCTGCTAGGGTAAAAGTGTGCGCCATGTGCATGCTTGGCTGGCTGGCCCCTGTGCCAAGGGGTGACATCAACAAGCAACACACAACTACAACATGGTTACAGAAACAGCAAAGTGGGCAATACCAAAATGCAACTTTTATTTGAATGTTGTTCTGCGCATGACAGCTGGTTACATCCAGACCGACATGGGTGCTGCCGCCATGCGGATGATGTGCACTACCACCTCGGCAGGCAAGTCTTTCAGCCCACAGGCAGCATCTGCTATTGCTGGGCGGGCCGCCTAACTGGCAACTGCCGGGCCCTTGCTGCTGCAGTGGGGCTAGGGCCGGCAGCAACCACATGGTTGGCTGCCAGCAGCAGGGTGCGGGCTGCTGCCTTGAAGTCGTCTGGCCAGTGGTGGTGGTTTGCTGTTGACCAGACAAAGGAGCCGCCGCAGGCCACAAAAATCAGCCTGCAATGAAAGGTTGCACGGTTCCCAAATAGCTATATATGTCAATAGCCGGCAAAGCAAACACAGCAATCGTCTGCAACTCAAATCCCCGGTTGCAAGCACATGCGTACCGCCAAGTGAAACCGCTGCGAATAAAAAACAAAGAAGAGGCCCTCACTTGTGGGCCATGATTTCACAACCGGATCACGGACTTGCCTGGGTTGCAGATCTTTAATAGGTAAATCATGAATGAAGGGGTCAAACTCTAGAAACATAGCGCCATCTTTACCCATCAAGATAAGTAATCGCGGGCGCTGCATCTGCCGGTAGACTGTGGGCGGTAACCGGCACCCAATAGCGCCTCCATGATGCGCAGTAGTTCCAACTCGTTGTGGTGACTTGTGGAATATTTGCTGAGGGAGCCCTGAAACATGTGAAACAAAACAGTGTGATATGAGAATGAGTGGGGTCGTTTCGGAGCATTCCACAACATCTGCTAACCCTACCCGCCTGGCAGCCTTCCACAAAGCCGTGTGTATGGGACAGCTGTAGCTGAGCATGCCACACACTGTCCGCTGTGGCTGGCTGGTATCAATGGCTGGAGCACCACATGCCAGCAATGCCTCCACTCCCTCAGCTGCCCCGCTATCCAGAGTATTCAGCAGCACGTCTGCTGTGAGCGGCACGCCCGGATTGTGCAGCAGATGCACTGCCGCATGCTTGTCCTTTGCAGATGCGGGCCAGCACGCTGCCATTTACAGCAGGCTGCAGTCAACCCATTCACATATTCGCCTATCAAGAGGGAGCTGGATGCTGAGCAGGGCTTGCAAGAAAGGCTGTTGTGCTGGCCTTGGCGCCAGCAAAGAGTGCTGCGTTGACTAATGTCACCACAGCTGATGGACGGTGACCATGTTTCGATGCACCCAAGTGCTGCTGAAGGATGCCCAGCGCGTGCATAAACAGCATCTCATGCCCACCGATCGCGGCACCCCACAAAAGCTGCGCAGCCTGCTTGCCGGTGCTCAGTTGCAGCGAGCCTGCAGCAAGTTGCTGCTGAAGGCGCTCCAGAAGTGCACTGCATAAACCAGTCAACCTTGCAAAAGCATTTTGGAAATATCCCAGCCAGCTGATGGAACAATCCAGGCCCTGATCCAGCCACAACCATGCAATTTGTAATTTAGGCATGGTCAGGAGTGAGTAAGTGGCGACAATGCTGGCCGCAGATTGCCCAAGGCTTCCAGCGTTGGGGTCAGCTCCCAATGCCAACAGCCTGCCAGCTGCAGCTGCGTTGCCTATCCTGCATCAGGGCACATCAATTTATTGCAACTCCCTCAAGTCCTTAGAAGATGGACGTGAGTGAACAGGACAGGAATGGTGAAAGGGTCTGCCCAGGACCCAACGTGCAGCCAGCGCCAGTGGAGAGTGGCCCGCTTGCAGGGAGGGGAAGCAGTTCCGGTGGATGTGCGGTGCAGCCCTGTCCCGCATTTCTTGGAGCGCTGCTGCATTATGATCCACAAGATTGCACTCCAAACTGCCGTTTAAGGGTGCACCGGCAGCCACCAATTCCGTCAGCAGTTGCGCGTCGGCATCAAAGATGAAGACGTCCAAGTGAAGTGTGGTCAAGCCGCAGGGGCCAACATGACTGAGCTGCTGGGCACAGGTGGACTGGAGAAGTTGCTTGGCCATGTGCCTGTCATCCGCCAGCATGCTGTCAAACAAAGCTTTGGGCTCCAGGGATGCCAGATCGGGGGTGGGCACCATAGTGGCGGGACTGGCGGGAAGGGCTGCTGAGGATAGCTGGGAGGGCATCCGCAGGTGCAGCTGCTGCAAGAGTGCAGCTTTCCCGGTTCAGCTGTTTTCGCCCCTGCGGGTTGCGCCGGAGCTGGTGCCAGCAGCAAGGCCGGGCAGGTTCTGAGCTGATGGCAAATGCTTTCGGAGCGTAGCAGCTCCGCACGATACACCATTAAGATCTGCAGATGCTTGTAACGCGAGTTGATTAATCGCTTCCAATGCTGAGCAGCGGGGAAAGGCTGGCGGCGCCCAGCTGGCGCCTCTGCCGCTGCGGGGATACTGTGTAGAACGGCTCAGCTGAGCCCACGGTATGTATTATATCACCACACATCTTATCGGCATGTTGCGAAAGAGTTTGTTCAGCCCTCTACTTGTCGTGCTGCGTATGTGAATGCTGGGCATCACGCACTCGTACCGCACCAGTGGTGGGTGGCTGCTGCCTTGGGGCCCTTCGCCAACAGTTCTGGATCAATCAATCAATCAATCATCGTTATCTCAAGAAATCAGAGAAGATCAAGTCCTGATTGCTGTGATTTCAAGGGGTTGCAGACATTTGCTGACAGGGCTTTGCAGCTGGCAATGTTGTTGGACGCCGTTGGCCACTAGTGGGCCCACACTGGAGGGTGGCAGCGGCACGCAGACAATGTGCCACAAAGGAAAGAACGGAATGATGAAAAAAAAACAACAACAAACAACGGAGTGATGTGAATGCATGCATAACAGCTGCAGTAGTTGAAATGTTGACTTAGCGCTCTGCATGGAAGCCCACCCATTTGTGTCCGTGCATAGCAAGGGTGTCCCGCTGGATGTGAATATGTTCATCTAATATTACACGGCAGCACATGCTGCAATGAAGTATAGTTCCGTTGCTGCTCCAGAATGCAGCTGGCAGCGCCGCATGGCAGCCCCAGCCGGCACGGACCTGGTGCCACAAGTTGTTGACTTAGTACCGGGGCTCGTGTCAAACGCTTTTCCCATCTCCCCAGGTTACAAACAAGTGTCTCCTTGACAAGCCCTAAAACATACACCTTGGGCCCAAGAGGTGGCAATAGATGAACCAAAAAGCATGGATGCACGGCAGGCCATTAAAAGGTCGGGCAAAGGGGGCAACGCTGGCACTAGCACTTGATCTTGGGTCTGCTGGAAGAATCCACGACGCAAAAGTGGGCACCTTTCCTATCAACAGGCTTGGCAAACGCAGAAGTGGGCGCCTTTCCTATCGACAGGCTTGGCAACGCACAAGTGGGCGCCTTTCCTATCAACAGGCTTGGCAAATGGGCTAAGGGAGGACAGCAAAAGGGACGTTGACTGCTGTTAGTAGAATGGCTGGCTGTCAATGCAGAGGAAGCTTGGCGCCTGGCTGAGGCTAAGCCTATTAGCCAGCCAGGCACACCAGGTGTGGCCCACGTATTAATACTAGGACACGTCCACTTGCAAGGCTTGACTCCATTGCAGGACATGCAGCAGCCGGCAAGAGGCGCCCCTATGGGTGCTTCTCATGATGGCTTATATTCCGCATGCCCAGGGGCGTATTCTTGCTTTCTTTCTCAAGGCATGCAGCAGGCGGCCAGGCAGGGGCCACGCTGGACGGGCAGGGGGCTGTACGCGGGTGGGCCTGCGGCACCGCCGTTTGTGTAGGCGCTGCCGGTGTGCTTGTCGGCCTCTGCCTTCGCTTGTGCCAGCTCAGCGCGCACCAGCCGGGCGGCCTCCACCATGTTGCGCAGGGAGGGGATCACCTCCTCCCAGCTGCACAGCGGGAACAAACACGGCAGGGCAAGGCGGCTAAGAGGGTTAGGCGGCACATGGAGCGAGGAGCAAGGTGGCACGCTGTGGCAGCGACGGGAAAAAGAAGAAAGCCTGAGATGTCAGCATGCAGCCCTCAATCCGGCCAGCCGTCATTCATGACAGCCAGCCAGCCAGCATCCCTGGACGGCAGCAGCCTTGCAGGCAAGAACAGTGACGGCTGCAGTGACCCAGGTCAACCACATAGCGTGCACAGCAGGTGTCGGCAGCGCTGGTGCGGGGTGGGGTGGGTGGGGGTGGCGGGCTACGGCCTCACCAGCTGGTCTTCAGGCAGGCAAAACATAGCTGATTGCACCGCCCCCAGGTTGCCCACAGAGCGCGCAGAGCAGGTTGGCAGGAGAGCTGTGGGGGCGGCTGCTTAGGTCTCACCGGCGAGTCTTCAGGCCACAGTCCGGGTTGACGTGGATGCGGGCGGCATCCCCGCCCAGCAGCCCCGCCTTCATGAAGGAGCGAATGCGGCTGGCCAGCCACTCCACGGGAGGCACCACGGGGGAGTGGACGTCGTACACGCCCGGCCCGACGTCTCGAGGGTAGCCAGAGGCAGCCAGGGCGGTGATCATCTGGTCGTCGCTGCGGCTGTTCTCAATAGTCAGCACGTCGGCTGCAGGGGCAACAAGGGTGGGGCAGGGGACGGTGGGGTGGAAGCGGGCCTCTAGTGCTGCTCAATGTGTGGTGGATGTACTGCCAGCATAGGGAAGACAAAGAGGCACAGCAGAGCTGGACAGAACAGCCTGGTGTGAAGCACCACTGAATCTCTAACCAGCTAGCGGTAATCACTTACGTCATGATACACTCTTTTCCAAGGCAACAACCTGGCCACCAGACGCATTGTTTCAACAGCAATGCATGCATGCTAGTTGCCACAGAGACAGGCCGCAACACGCACCGTCCATGCGCTGAATGGCGGGCATGATGTCCTGGAAGTCTGAGTAGCACAGGTGGGTGACCACCTGCAACGCACGAGAGCCAAGTGTTTTAAGGTGATGTATGCTTCATCATCAACTTTTGTTATCGTGCGGTTCATTTCACCACAGTTTGTTTTTTTGTGGCACGGTGTTTGCGTGAACCTTGTTAGGGCATGAGATGTGGCGCAGCGTGCACACCATGATGCACATGTATGTGGCGGACGGCACAACTGATGTGCAGTAAATCAAGCGCCCAGCACAGGAGCAAAGGTGGGCACAGACCACACCCGAGGCAGCAAACCAAGCCAACTGCACCATAGCACCAGGCGCACCAAGGCCGGCCCTGTGTCGTACCATGACAGGTGGAGCCAACCGCATTTAAATCCCCAATCCCCAGCCGAAGCAACACGTGCCCACAGCCAACTCCAGCCACCCAGCTATGCAACCATCTGCCACCCAGCTGGGACCTCTGGCTTGGCGTCGGCAGTGGAATGTACCGCCCAGCCAGGGATTTGCTGTACCATGCAATGTACCGCCCAGCCAGGGCTTTGATGTACCGTGCAATGTACCGCCCAGCCAGAATCTGACCGCCAGCCAACCCAGCCAATAAAATGCATGCCCGCAAGTCAAGCCAACTCCAGGCACCCACCCATCACTCAATTGCCCACCTGAACCTCCGGCTTGGCGCGGGCGGTGGCCAAACGGAAGGCATCCACCGCCCAGTCCAGGTACTCTTCGTGACGGGAGGCCTTCAGGGGCAGCCCCTCACGCAGAGCAGGCTCATCCACCTGCAGGATTGGGGGGCAATGGGGGGTAAACGGAGAAGAAAGTGCCCCCTGAAGCCACTCAGCAATGCTGGTAACCACACATTGACCTGGTAATGTTGCCATCCAGCAACGTGTGAAGCCATGGTGACGGTGGAAAGCTCTTTAAGCCAAAGCGTCTGGAGAAAGGCGGCAACTGAAAACCAGCTGGGCAGGGCAGCCGCGCACACACCTGCAGTACACGGCAGCCGGCTGCCTCCAGGTCGGCCACCTCGCCCCTCAGGGCCAGCGCCAGCTGTACCGCCTGCTCGCGGCGGGTGGTGTCACGGCGCGGGAAGCTCCACTGCAGGATGGTGACAGGGCCTGCAGGAGACAGGGGCAGGCATGTACGACGGCAAGGGATAAAGAAAGCTGTGGTGCCGGAAAGGAATCGGGATGAGTGTTTGGCTGGATAGAGCAAGTTGCGCATCACTGCAGGGTTTAAAGTGAAGGCGGGATGGGGCCACATCAACAATGGCAGGGCTGCCTGAAAGGTTGCCAAAGGCGCTGCCGCCTAAGGTCTTGGTAGTCCCAGGTATATAACAAACACACATGAGGCAGGCCAAGGCAGTATGACTTCAAAAGATGCATGTCAGGCAGATAGATGGAACGCGCCTCAGCGCTACGGCAACACACCTCTGTTGACAGCAGGAAGGGTAACCGGCAGGTGCCACAGCGGCGGGGTGGCAGTTGGATGCCGGAGCTAAAGCGGTGCATCCGCAATGCGGCATGGCAGGGCACAACGCAGCCGGGCACACCGCAGCCGGGCACAGCACAGCCGGGCACAGCACAGCAGGGCACAGCGCAGCGCCGGCACAGCATAGCACAGCACAGCAGGGCACAGCGCAGCGCCCCACCCGTGAGCATGCCCTTGACTGGCTTGCTGGTCAGGCTCTGCGCCAGCTCATACTCGTGCACAGTCATGGCCTGCAGGGGGCACCATATCATGGTAATGTTTGTGTGGTATCCATTTATTGAGAATGTTTGGTATGAATGCATACGTGGGCAGCCGTCCAACAAGAACTGGATAGTCACGTGTGATGCTGTGTGGAATGTTGTGCATGTGTGTGTGGAAATCAGCTACCGACTGGATTTTCAATTTGCTGCAAATCGAGACCGCCACACAGCAAGCGATATGCAGGCCAAAGGTAAGAGATATCTCCCTCACATCAGTGCGGGTGATGTCACCCACGATGATCGGGGGGCGGGTGTAGCGGGAGCCGTAGCTCTGCACCCAGGCATGCTCTGCAGGCAAGGCAGGCACAGCAGGGAAACAAGAACCAAGCGCATAATCAGGCAGTGTCTGGTGGGGGTGGGGTGAATGGGGGGCTTGCTGGCCGGCCGGCAGGGCTCCACACCTCCTAGCTAGATCCTTGCTGCCTGCTTGGGTGCTAACCCGCCCCAGCCAGCCATGCAAAACACGGCCAGGAGCTTACAGTATTTTCATTTTTTTGGCTCGTTCTTGTTTACTCACCAGTGAAGTAGTACCCCTTGAGCTTGAGCCCAAAGTACTCCACCATGTCGGAGCGCTCGGGCTCGCCGTGCACCAGCACGTCCAGGCCCAGAGCCTCCTGCAGGGAGAGAGAAAGGAAGGGACGGAGGGAATAAGAAAGTAGGGCCAGGGCTGCAGGGGCGAAGAAAGAAAGGAATGAGGAAGAAAGAAAGGGAAAAGAATGGAGTAAGATAAGAGGGGTCAGAGGGCTAGGAAGAAAAAGGGTTGGGGTATGAGAAGCGAGAACAGGGGAGGACGGCAAAAGAGGTAGGAATAGTAGAGGGAAGGCGGATAAGCTGGCAACTCGGGGCGGCAAGCAGGCAGGCGGGCGGGCAAGTAAAGGGGCAGGCGGGCACTCAGGCAGGCGCACAGGTGCGCAGGGAGATAGGCAGGCAGACAGACAGGCACCTGTGCGCCCACGCAGAAGCCAATCTCTGCTGCCATACGTTCGCGGTACTCGGCGACGCTGCACAGGGCAGGTGGGTAGGCGGCAAATGTGAGCACCAGATATGCACCAGTCGGGTGGTTGGGTCACTGCCCAGGTTCTGCCCAGGTTCAGTAGGGCCTAAGTAGCGGGGTTATGTAACACACACATTGGGTCACATGCAGACAATCAGGGGGAGAGTGTTGGTGTGCCTGAAAACCGACACACACAAGCATGGGTGAAGGTAAGTGGCCTTGGACGGTGCTCCCCAAGGGGCCATCAGTGGCTGTGCCAGTCACAACAGTCAGGACAGTCAGCCAGGAGTTCAAGCTGTCAGAGCCATGTGCATTCAAACGCCCCTCATGCACCTGATGCGTCCCTTCTTGAATGCCAGGCGGTTGCGGCGGATGGCGGGGGTCTGTGGGAAGGAACCAATGGTGGTGGTGGGGAAGGGAGCGTACTGCACCTGCTTGGGCCTGCAGGTAAACGGCGGTGAGCAGAACTGGGCATGTGGGGTTGGACAGGAGGAGGTCAAGTTTGGTGCTGGGCACTTGACTTTGCAAAGTGATGATGGTGGTGGGGAAGGGAGCGTACTGCACCTACTTGGGCCTGCAGTGTGCAGTACAGGCACCACTGTAAGCCAGGCACGCGCCCCAGCCAAGCTATAGAGTAACAATTGAAGGGCGCCAAGGATCCATTGTGGGGGCATTGATCCTTGCTAGCCTGGTTCTCCCGCGAATCCCCATCCCTGACATGCCTCCAACATAACCCTGCCGTTCCTCGCAACCCATCAACAACTGCCCACTCACCCACCCACCCACCTGCGCTCGTTGTACGCCTCCGGACGGCTAAACATGTCGGCAGGAAGCTGCCGGGCAGCTGCCTCTGGGGCGCCAGTGAAGGAGGTCAGGTCCAGCGGGGGGATGGCCCCTGGGGCAGACTCCTGCACCATCTTGGCGGTGGCCACCAGCTCATCCAGCTTGTTCAGGGCAAAGGCCAGTGGGCAGCGCAGGTCTGAGGGCACAGCGGGCTCAGCAGCCAGGTCGTAGGGGACGTGCTGCAGGGAGGTGGAGGTCTGCAGGGCGCAAGGAAAGGTGGTTGCGGAGGTGTTGGTTGTGTGGGTATGTGTGTGTGTTGATGGTGGTGTTGCATATGTGTCATACCATATGTGTGCTCGTGTACGTGTTGGGGGTGGGGGAGAGGTGTGTGTGGGCAGAAAGGGGGAGGCTGCCAAGCAATCAGATGAAAACCGGGGCATGGCGTGCAAGGAGCTGGAGGCATGGGGTCGGGGTGAGCCCAGCCGGGTGGTGAGCAGGCAAGTGGTGTGAGTGCGTGAGTACCCGGCAGAAGGCACACACGACTATACAGCAGGTGTGCCAATAACTGTTTTGCGGGGGACAACAGGAGAGGTAGGCAGGCATGGAGACACCAGCATGCCGGGCTGACGGTTGCATGAATGGTCAAGCTCACCACAACTTGGTTGAATGTACACAACAAGCGATTCATGATTGCAGGAAATTTTCGCTGGGCTCCCTGACTTGCCTGCACACTGATGGCCTGATCGTCACCCAGCAGGGCCCGCAGCGCAGCCACCAGGCAAGCGGCCTGGCCATCATCGGCCCAGATGCCACGACCGTCAATCACGCCCGCACCCAGGCGCTTGTTCTGCTGGGAACGCGGGGGTGGTGGTGGTGGCGGTATGGGAGGTGGTGTGGGTGTGGCGTGAGTGCTGTGGTGGGGAGACGGAAGAGCGCAACGGAGCACGAAAGAAGAGGAGGGGAGGGCGGCAGCTTGCAGGGCAATATGGGCATTGGGATAGGTGGGGTGGAAGGAGCCCCACAAGCAGGCAAGAAGGGAGGCAGCTGCGGGCCGGAAGCAGTCTTCACTCCAAGGCTTGGCTGCTGGGCTTGCAAGCACGACAGCATAAGGACACAGCCATTGACGCGTGCCTGCCGTGAGCTGCACAACAGCCAGCCAGTAACACGCCACGCACCTTTGGGAAGCCGTGCTTGGCGATAAGCTGGGCAGTGCAGCTGCCGTAATCGGCGCCTGCGCCATAAAGCAGCAAGTTTGAACAGCATGCGAGCTAAGTGCGCAAGGTTCAGCATGCCATTAAAGCGTTTTAGTATTGATATGGGCGCAGGATTTAACAAAGTTGAGAATGGAGAGGAGAACTGATTTGCAGCGCACCAAGAAGTCCAGCAGGCACAGCACACGAGGCCAGTCTGGCACCAGCGCTAGAGCATACTGTCGCCCAAGAAGAAAGGAATAGCCCCCAAAGCAAGCAAAAGTGACAGATAGACAGCAATGCGCTATGGGGGGCTTGCGCATAAAGTGAGGAACAAGCACGTGTTGCAATAGCAGGTAATGCTGACCTGGCACCCCAACTGAGGAAGTGAGGAAGGAGGGAGCGGCAGGAAAGCAAGCAATAGACACGCAAGGGTGGCGGAAGGGCACCAGCCGGGCAGGTGTCGTTGCCCTGGCATTCAGATTGAGGAAGCACGGGCGAAAAGGAGCAGCGGGACAGCAAGAAAAGCGACAAAAGAGGGTGCGGAAGGGCGCCAGCCTGGCAGGTGTTGCTGACCTGGCACCCCGAGGAAGTCCAGGGAGATGGCGGCCGTAGGCAGGTCAACCAGCCACTTGTAGGTCTCCTCTGCATAGTAGCATCATGCCCAGACCATGAAACACCCGGGCAGACGAGGGCACTGTGCACTGAGGCTTCCACCCCATGAGGGCCGTCTGCACTGAAGCTTGCACTGAGACACCCCATCCACGCCGTCGGTGCTGTGCAACTTGGGAAGCTGGACCACTACCTCAAAAGCACTACAGGTTACCCAGCACCATACGGAGCATATAGCAACAACAGCATGACCTGCCTGGCACATCGTCGTATGGGACGACCAGGTTGATGGCAACGCCGGTGGCAGCCAACTGGCCATAGCAGGCAGCGCAATCCCCAGCCAGCCCCTCAGAAGCAGTCAGAGCCAGCACCGGCTCGTGGAACTGCACAACGGGCGCAGAAGGCTCCGTAGCAGGCGTCCCATATAACACCCAGAAACCTTCGAACAGACTACTTGTTAAGCTGAAACAGAACACGCTGTGAAAGCCAGTCGATCAATCAGAGAGCAAGGCCAATGTTGCAATACCCAAAACTGTGGATGAGATCATTCCTGTAGTCACACTCCGCATGCACGCACATACATGTCAACACTACACAGGAAAATCCCATCCACCCACACGAAGGCGCCCAATCAGACAACCAAAGGCACGCACAACCACGCATGCACGCCTCTTAAATGTTCGCATGCATCCACCCATCCACGACGGTTGCATCACGCATGCATCGACCCACACGCACTCCTCCACACCACAACCAATGCCACACAATGCACACCCACCCCATGCACATGCACCCAATCAACCATGCGTGTGCATTGATGCCCAGTCACCCATATACACACATTTACCCACGCACGCACCCCCCCACATGCATCTACCCACACTACCACATGAGCATGCACACACACACACAGCCATACACAACACCCACGCATGCACCTATGCGCATTCTTTCATTTACATTTACTGAACTCGAGGACAATGTGTACGCAATTAACCATAACAACTTACAGAAATGGTGGAAACCCATACCCCAGACACCCTCAAAGCGTCTCACGGCAAGCACCACCCGCCATGCCAGCCCAACAGTCGCAACAGCAGCAACACAGCAAGCAAGCACTGAGCAGTAGGTGTTGATGGAGTCGAACCATCGTATCGAGTGAAAGGTCACCCGCGCCTTCCAGTCAGCCAAACACCAATTTGCTAGGCTTGTGCGTGCATGCAGTGCAAGCGTGTAAAGGGTGCAAGGCAGACCCAGTCACACCGTAGCCCACACCCACCACAAGACCGGTGACCCAAAGCCCACCACGGCGACGTCAGTCTGAAGCCCACCACATCACCAGCAACTAAACCCTGACACATCACCGGTAACCCAAAGACCACCAGCCTATGCCCGGTAGCAGGATTTCCACCCTACCTGGACCTCAGGCACACCGAGGGCACCCAGCTGCTGAAGCAGCTGGGCGTATGCAGGCACCAGGCGGGACAGCAGGGCGGAGCGGTCAAAGGAGCCGCGGGCCAGACCCAGCAGGGTGATGGGGCCTGAAGGTGAAGGAGGCAGAGCAGTGGGGAAAGGCAAAAGCAGCACACAGCGAGTACAGGCAAGGGACTTTGGTTGTTTCATCCATCCTTGAGTGCGTGTGGGGTGGGCTGGTGGTGCGTGTGAGGGTGTGTGTAAGGGCGGTTCGGCCACCAATGCTTCGGTGTGGGCTGGCTAGTGCGCAAGAAATGGGCAGAGGCAAGTGAGGGACACCATAATGATCCCCCCCAACAACGCAGGCAGGTGGAAGCGCAGTGTACGCAGGGCAGGGCAGTAGCGGCTCACCCACGACAATGGGCACAGCACGCTCGCGGCCCACGACAGCCTGGCCACGCTTGACACGGTCAATCAGGGGCGACCAGTCGGGGCTCGGCTCTGCGGCACAAGGTCAGGGCAGAGGGCAGTGTGGGTCAGCGAGGAGCAGAGGCGAAAGCAGGAGCAGGCAGCAAAAACTGCTACAATGCGCCTCAGTCAAGCAACTGGGCGGGGTGCAGGTGCATTGCATGCGCATCGCGGCTGGCAAGGGTCGCATCAGTGTGGTGCTGGGTGACGAAAGAAGGCACTGACATTGGCTGTCCTACTGCTACCGGTGCGCTGGCTACTCCTGCTGGGTGTGGGGCAACTGCGGCTCGGCAAGCTCGGCGCGCTCGTGTGGCGGGGGCAAAGGCAGAGCAAGCGCTCACCCGACTCAGCACCCAGCTCGGGAACAATGAAGTGGTAGTTTGAGTCCATGTACTTGCTCATGTCACAGGCGGGCGCACCCTCAGCACCACGTGCCATGGCAAAGTAAATGGGCAGACCTGCTGCAAGCCCGGTGGAGGCAGCAGCAGCGACGGAGCGCTCACGGAGAGGCTGCAGTTGGGGGCAGGCGGGCGAAAAATGGCAGCAAGGAGCAGGTAAGCGCGGCCAGGCAATGGAGAGATGGGGATAAGCTGGCCGGGTGGCTCGCAACTGGCGAAATGTTTTAGCCTCGCTGCAGGCTGCCCGCACGGTTGCTCAACTGCGGTAGCGGCTCAGCGAGCCGCCATTCAAAATGGCAACACTCACCTGGAAGCGCTCGGGGATGAAACCCAGCTGGAAGGTCACATCCAGCACTTGGTCATACAGGGTGCCGTCCAGTCCAATCAGCTGAATGCCGGCGGCGGCCTGGCTGTCCCAGGCCTTGGCCTCGACGTCAGCGGCGGTCTGCAGCAGCGCCTGGCCGTCGATGGAGCCAGCCCAGTAGGCTTCAAGGGCCTTCTTCATCTCCCGGTTGGGGCCTGCAGCAGCTTGCCGGCGAGCGTGGGTGAGGCTCGCCGCATCATCAGTCAAGTGCCATCAGCACCATCAAAAGCCTCCAGCACCGTGCTTTCGATCGTGGGCCTGCAGACCTCAGCAGGCGGCCGGATGCAGACCACCCACTCCCTGCTCTAGCACTCCTGCACTCACCGATGCGGGGGAACCCGATGGTGGACGTTGTAATCTTGGCCATTGTATTGCAGCTTTGGCTGGGCAGACTGTGTGGAGGGTATGATATCGATGATGATAGTGAAAGCAAGGTGAGAGTAGCAATGGAAAAGTTTGGAGGAGTGTGATAATGGCGGCGGCACGCTTGACCCTGGCGCGCGATATGAAATGGCTGCCTCCGTCAGACTGCACGCGCCCACTGCGGCAGTACAGCTGCCGGGTACTGCACCTGGAGGGGAAACAAGGGATGTGAAGCGCCTAGGTGCGAAAAAATTCTTGAACGCAACGTAAAACGTGTTATCATTTGGTGAGCAGGTCAACCACCAAAAAAATGCGTCCCAGATCCACTTGCGGTCGTGTCCCCCGACCCAACTGTGTGGTGCGCGGCGTTTGCTGCAGCCTGTTTTGGAGACCTGCCCGCATCACAGCAACACACGGTAGCCTTCTGCAACCCCAACCCGGGACAAGCATCACCAGCACTATCTCCTGTGAAGATATCTGGATGTGCTAGCACCATTGCAGGCTGCATCATCCGCATCCTCCACGGGGGACGCTGTGGCCTGGGTTAGATTCTTAGCGGCGCACAGCGGTTAAGGGCCAGGTATCCCAAAGTGTGACCTCACCGATATTTTCCAGTTGAGACAAACGGTGCAATTGAAAGAAGTGGCAGGAGTGCAAATGCCATGGCAGTATGGCCAGTTCCGCGTTTGGCGGAAGCTAGTCACACCCCACCTTCGGCAGCTAGGCTTTCGCTGTGGAATCAAACCTTCCTTCCCCTCCTGTGCACCAATGCAATGTGTACTTGTGTGAGCAAGGCCTAAATCAGCAAACTGCTCTGCGAGCATTTTCTATGCTGCTATTGCTGCTGTCGCCCGAATAAATGCAGACGCTTCTTGCCTAGCACCCCCGCTGCGCTGGGCGGCTGGTGACCTCACAGCTGACGGTCGATGGGTCCCGTTCTCAAAGCTCCCGTCCCTCATGTTTTGGCAGGGTACATGAGGCCGTCATGGCTTGCTGTGTTGCTGCTTGTTTGGGCCGCGGCTGCCACAGACCATCCCGCGCTACACCCCACAGAGGCTTTTCTAGGAGCAGAAGGTGTTAATGGTTACAAAGCTCTCTACGCCCCACAGGCAACGCTGGGCGGCACGGCAATCGGCAGCACGCTGGCCCCGGAGGCTGGAGACTGCGCCACAGCCTGTCGGAACAACCCTGGATGTGACTGGTTCAATTACTGCAACGCGGAGGTGCGAGAAACTTTTCGAGGGGAATTAGGGGAGCAGCGTATGTGTCCCCCGCCGCCGGCTGCAGGCGGAGGCGCAGGTGCCACGTTAGACACCCTGGGCTACTTTTAAGGTTGCTTTGCAGAATGGCTGCATTGTCACGACGCGCGCGCTGGTTGACGAAGAGTGCCTGATGATGACGGGGAATTGCACGCTGGTGCCACCCGTCTCAAAGCGTGGCACGCAGGCAGACCTGGCCTCGACAGCGGGTGAGTGGTTGGAGGGGTAGCAACGATTGATAGGGCATGTTTCCCTGGTCCCTCCCCTGCACGAACAGCTGGACTGCAATTGCATATGCATGTTTGCACGAGTCTATCTGTGTGGCAGCCCAGCTTCAGCACCCACGTTTACCACCCACGTTTGGGTGGCACGCAGGCTTCCCCATTCGTGCCCGCCTGCCATCTTTCCTGCCCGAGTACGTGCCCCGCATGGCGCAAGGAATTGATGGCGGCGACTTCCACTGCAACGAGACCTTGATTCAGGGGTGGTGCGCCTTCTCCTCAGTGATCCATGCCGCAGCGGTGTGCAGCACCACCATGGCCTCCCTCTGCAACAGTATCATGGTTTACTCCAGTGGTATGGATGGATGCGGCAAGGAGATTGCTGTTCTCAAATCCATTGTCTCGGGACCATCCAACTCCTACATGGCTCCCACGGTGTACTTACTTGAACGAGTGGAGGGGGCCCAGGTGGGTGCTACGCCGCTTTCATGTGGCAAACGTCACCTGGAAATGGCAGCAGCGCGGCTGTTTGGCAGCAAGCTTGGACCATTAGCACCAGCGCTTCGATTTGGGCTGGTGTGCTGCCAGTGCAGCTTGATGCCATGCCATGACCCCTGCAGTTGCCGCTTAACCCAGCATATAGCGCTTGCAGGCCGGCTCCTTCCTTCACAACGGAGAAGCTACCCTAATTCTGCCGGCGGCTGGGGAAGTGTCCCCAACTGCTGGGCAGGTGCAGCCAGGGGTGCCGCCGAATGCCTCTGCGCTGCAGCCGACAGCCGCTGATGGCACGGGGGTGCCTGGCGGCAGCAACAGCTGGCTGGGATGCATCGTGGCGGTGGGTGATGCGCTGATGGCTGGCGAAGTGCTGGAGACCCTGGATGATGTGCCTAGCGCAGTTGACTGCTGCAGAGAGTGCAGAAGGCGCAGTCCTTCTTGCAACGTCTTCAACTACTGCAACCGCACATCCGGCTGCAGGTGGGGTTGGGGTGGCTGCAGGCATGCATTGCAGTACTTGAATTTTGTGTGGGTAGGTGGTTGGGGGATGGGGTGGCGAGGGTTGCAGCATGGAGCGCTGATCTTATAAAGCAACAGATTGAATAGTGGTAGCTTAAGACTGAACCACCTTTGCTTCCGTTGCCCACCTGCAGTTTTCAAGATTTCTCTACTGCTGTGACGATGGAGTATCAGCAATGTGAGGGGCTACTGCGGTGCATTTAGCAACCTCCTGTTGCAAATAGGCAGCTGTGAACTTGCACAGGGATATCTGCAGCTTGTCCTTCAATGTATATAGCTACCAGCATGCTTTTCAGCTGTGGTCATGATTATCCCAGGTTGGCAGCCCAGTTGCTTGCTTCTGCCCAGTGGGAGAGAATTGCTTCATGTCAGTTTCGAACTGCTGCACGAACTCGTTGCTTGTTGAAAAGTCAGCACCTGAAATGCCTTTATGCCCTTCTTCAATGCAGGCGAGCTGCGGTTTCAAGCGCTTGTGGATCCCGCCACCAGCGGGCCCCCCTTCCTCGTCGCAAAGGGTCCAGATTCTGGGGGCTTCACTTCTGGCGCCCCAATTGCTGTGACTTCACCTCCCCTTGAAGGCTTTACGCTCTACCCAGCACGCGGCCTGTGGGGCCAGCCAGGCCACATCTGCAACGGCACACTTCAGTGAGTCCTGCAGGAGTGGGTTCAGACCCAGCCTACACATATCAATCCCTTCTTACTTCTAAGCCGATGCTGAATACCTTCCTGCGCCATAATCTTGTTGCTGCATTGGTTTTCACCAGGTTTTCACCAGGTCGCTTTAAAGGCTTGCTCTTCTACTGAACACAACTAGCTTGGTCTCTGGTCGTCACATATGTCCCCCGCTGTTGTTGGCGCAACCCAAACCCCTCCCTCCTGTTCGTGCAGGCCAGACCTGCATGAGTGTGTGATTGCCATGCCTCTACCACAGCTGGGCGAGCGCTGCCTGGCAGATCCGACCTGTGCAGCCGTGGTGTACAAACCTGGGATGCTGGGTGACGATCAGCCAAGGGGAATATTCCGCAAGGCAGACGGAGCCAATTTGGCGCGGATGGTTTACAACCCCACCAGTGCAGTTTATTTGCAACAGGCAGGGGCTGGCAGCTTAGTAGCCGCCGGCAGCAGCGACGGCGGTTCGGATCTGTCGGATGGCGCCATTGTCGGAATTTCTGTTGGCTGCACGGTTGCCTTCGTTGGTGTTTTGGGGGCTGGCTGGGCGCTGGCACGGCACCGCGGGAACAAGCGCAGCGCAGCTGCTGCGGCGGGCCGGGAGATGCACCACAAATCTGACGGCGCAGCGCAGCAGACTGTGGTGCAGCTGCCGATCTCAGTGCAGCCGCCCTCAGACCCGGGAGGAATGAATGGGCCTCATGTGTCACAGCAGCTACTGGCCCTTGTGTCCCTCGGGAGCAGCCCGGTCCCCTCGGCTTCCGAAAGCGGCACAGCAGAAGGCCCGCCTGGAAGCCCGGGCCTGCAGCCTCGCAACCAAGCTGTGGGCGTGAGGGGCGTGGTGGTAAATAGAATGGTGGGCCGTGCTGCAACAATAAATGCCCGGCCAGCAGTTGCCAGCCCTTTTGTGGCGCTACGGCAGACGCGGATGGCCGCAGCGGCAGCCGCCTCAGCATCCGATGGTGTAGCGCCGCAGCACCAGGGGGGTGCAAGGGCGGCAGCTGGCTTGCCGCTACAGGGCAGCAGCCATTCGGGGCAAGAGGGATGGCCCTCTGGGGAGTTGGCGGAGCTCATGCAGCACCGTGCATTAGAGGAGGAGGTGGCCTGCCTGCCTCCCAGTGGCAGCGGTGCAGCCTCAGCC
Organism: Ettlia oleoabundans; assembly: GCA_019693395.1. Taxonomy (NCBI): domain Eukaryota; kingdom Viridiplantae; phylum Chlorophyta; class Chlorophyceae; order Chlamydomonadales; genus Ettlia; species Ettlia oleoabundans. The sequence goes on along the minus strand of JAAMXP010001010.1, from coordinate 25,974 downwards.
TCCACGGCACGGACCGGCGCCAGCGACAGCGGCAGCTTGGATGCCAACGGGCGCACCACAGATGTAGGCGTTGGCAGCGGCGACGTCCCACAGGGGGCAACGTGGCTGGCACCAGCGGCCCTGCCGCCCAGCCTGCAGGAGTGGTTGATCCCCTTCTCTGCGGTGCAATACCTGCGGAGGCCCAATGGGGAACTTGCGGAGCTTGGGAGGGGCGCCAGGTGAGGGGCTGGCTGGGAAGAGGCCTAACAGTTGGAAAGCGATCCTCAATGGTGGAGGCCCGTGTGGCAGAAACCTTCAGGGGCGAATCATTGCAAAGGCAGCATGAAGAATCTCCTAGCAGCCTCCCTGGTTGTTTGTGGCTCAATCAATCTCTATTCAGGAAAGGATGCGCTCGTCATGCATCACAACACAGCACAGGGCAGCATTCAATCTATAGGCTTGCTGTCCTGCTCTCTACACATTTGTAGCCCTTTTGTGTCCAAGCGACCGGCCTGCTGAGCCTGTCTCCTTGTTCCTGCAACTTTGCTCCCGCTTTTACCCTCCAAAACACCCACACCCACAGAAAGGGGTTGTGGTAATTAGTCGCCTTCCTGGGCGTCCTCCAAACATGACTCACCTGCCCCCGCCCCGCAGCGGCCGTGTCATTCGCGCGGTGTGGAATGGAGAAGTGGTGGCGGCAAAAGAGGTGGAGATAGGGAGCGGGCTGGAGATGCGGGAGGCTTTCCTAACTGAGGCACACCGCCTACAGGCATTGAGGCACCAGTCGGTGGTTACTTTCTTCGGCATGTGCCTGCACGGGCCCAGGGGCATCCTGCTGACGGAGCTCTGTGAGGGTAAGCAGTGTGTTTTTAAAGAACCAGACCGAGGTTAGAAGGGGGCTTTGTGAGCTTGAAGGAGCACCGCGGTGTGCATGAGATGCATTGTACATTGCACTGCATTCGGATCGCTTTTGGGGGACCCATTATATGCAATGCTATGGTTGCAACCAACCTTGCAACAAAACAGCCAACAACATAAGCCCCCACGCCCGGCTTTGCCAGCTGCTTCCTGCAGCCCAGAATCTCATCCGCTCCTTTACGATGGCTGCTTCTAACCCTGCAGGCCGGGACCTTGCGAGCGTCCTTCGGCTGCGCGGCTCCGATGGCTCCCGTCTGTTTGGCTGGTGGCGCCGCGGCTGCCGTATCGCATTAGAGGTGGCCACTGCGCTCAACTATCTGCACATCAAAGGTGGGGGGTCATGTGGCTTGCTGGACAGTTTAGGAATATCTTGCATTGCCATGGTGGCTGCTTGATGCATTCTTCTGCAGGCCTGAACTGCCCGACAATGCTATCAGGCCTTGGAACCCTCCCTCACTGCACCTGAGTCGCCTTTCACCTTTCGATCTATTTGAAAGGTTTTCCCTTTGAGCATTACATTATTATTTGCTGCTTTCCCGTAGATTCACTTTGTGTGTTCCCACGAATGGCTGCAGGTGTCGTCCACCTTGACATCAAGAGCAGCAGTGAGTGTTGCACTGATCCACCCCCGTCTGCATTGCTTGCACTCCTTCACACCTAACTGCATCAAAGGCGGCGGCCCATGATTTGGGGAAGAGGTCTTCCCAATATTGGGCAACACGTGAGCCTGCCTGCTAGTGGTGTCCTTACACAGTGGGCTGTGTCCAATCTGCTCGCCGCCTGCCTGCCAATTTATTCCACGACATCCCTTCAAGGCTGCTCATCGCTGCCCAATCAATAACCAACCACCTGGTTGCCTGCCCCCCACTGTGGTGCAGATGTGCTGCTCACGAGCCGCGGAGCCGCCAAGTTGTCTGATGTTGGGCTGTCCCGCCTTCTGACCCAGACGTACCTCAGTGACTTGCCATCCATGGTCGGCACGTTCAGCTGGTGCGTGAGCTGCCAAGAGAGGACCAAATCTCCTATCTTCGGGAGCGCTGCAAGGCCGGGGATTTTTCCTCCTTATTTCTTATAAAAGTTCCTTCTTTTGCTACTTGCTGCTTGCTCTGCTGGCCCGGTTGTTACTTTCATGCGATTCTCCCAAAACCCCGGAGTTTGCTGCCTGGCAGACCTAGAGGATTTCGGTCCGCCATACTGAGGCGGTTGCAGGCACAGAGCTTCCTGCCTGCCTGCCCGCCTGCCTGCCTGCCTGCCTGCCTGCCTACCTCACTTTTGCCGCGGCAGCCCCACCCGTGCTCTTCTTCCGTGCTTTCCTCTGCCTGTAGGGTGGCTCCAGAGGTGCTGATGGGAAGCCGCTGCACCCAGTCTGTGGACATATACAGCTTTTCGGTGCTGCTCTGGGAGCTGTTCACAGGTGCATACATCTCTGTCAGCTGGCCGACCATGTGGGACACTAGCATGCAGGCGCCTTTGCTCAGATTGACATGCTACGCTGGCAGGCAAATGATTAGACGCTGAGCCCAGAGGGGAGGAAGGGGGGAGGCTACTTTGTCGCGAGATGTATGCAGTCTGTGCGGCCTGGGGGTTGCAACCTCAAGCTTGTCCGTTGGGTTTTTGCACTATGGGCGTATGCGTCGACTTGCCGCACTGTGTTGCAAATACCGTTGCAGCTTTGCAAGCTGCAAACACAATAATATGCCCCCCGTCATGCCCCATGCAGGCGAGCGACCTGTGAGAGGCCACCTGCGGCAGCCGCGAGTCCCGGAAGAGTGCCCCCAGGTGACCCCCAGTTCTGGCAAGCGGCTCCATGGGGTACCTATAAGCTTCTCAGACCTCGATCAACCTGCTGGGCTTGCCAGCAGGCCCAAGCGGTGTTTCTCATTCACTCAATCCACTCCTGTGCAACCTGGCGCTGATGCTGTGCACGAATACCTTTCGCTCCTGCGCAATCCAGCTGTCAGGCTGTGCAGAGAGTGCTGTCCCTCCTACGAAGAACATGGCTTTCATGCTGTGGAAAGGAAGCCTGGTGACTGTTGGTTCTTATGCTTGATGTTCAGACTTGCTTGTCGCGCCGCTGCTGAATTAGTGCAGGAGGCGGCAGACTTGATGACCGAGTGTGGCAGCTTGGACCCAGCGGCGCGCCCCAGCGCCCAGCAGGTCATGCGGCGGCTGCAGGTCATGGTCGCCAGCATTTCATCCAGCCGGCACGCCTCCAGCAGCATGGGCAGCGACGGTGCCGAGCCCGCTAGGGTCTCAAGTACCTCTCCCTCCTCCGCTTGTTGACCTTGACCACAGCACTTTACTTTCCAACGTCCAGCGTTGAAAAGGGGCACATACCGGACGCCCCGGTTTGCACCACATGCGCATGCTTCGGCAATCGGCGTTCACTCATCCGCAGCCGTAAGCTTGTTGCATCACCGCTGCTTTCTGACGCCTTGACTACCGTCCTGATGTTTTTCGACAAATAATATCGCATACACATCCCTCACTGCCCATCAGCGTCCCTATCCTCTTTCTCTAACTGAGCAACGAACAATCGGACTCATTGCCGGCTTTGCACTGGCTCGCTCAACATGATGTATTCTTGTAGGTGCCTATATACCTGGTACCGAGAAAAATGACGCCGATTTGAAACAACCAACCAACAAACCGCCAACATGCATGAAACACACAACAGCTAAACCCATAGCACAGCGAGACGCAAAGTAACGCCTTTACCACCAGGCGCAGAGGGTGCTGTGGCCCCCCGACTGGAGGGAACCTTCTGGTGTTTCTGGCTGCGGCACTGGCTGCCTACACCTTGGCCAGGGCTGACTGACGGATCCTTCATGGGTTGCTCTTGCTTCGGTTCTGGTTGCCTGCGCCTTGGCCATCGCTAACCAAACAGTTGCTGCTGCGGCTGCTGCTGCTGTGGTGCTTGGCGCCCTCGGTCTTGCTGGTGCTAGTTGACCACTGCTTCCAAGGCCGCTCCTGCCGTGTTGCTGGCCGCCTGAGCTTTTGCCAGAGCTGCTTCCAGCTGCTCGAAAGTCTGCTCCCCCACCAGCTGCTCGCCGCCAATGACCCAGGTGGGGAAGCCCTGCAGCCCGCCTGGCGCTGCCTGGCAGGCCTCCGCCATTTTTGTGTCCTGCAGGGAAGCAGCCAATGCTAGGCATACAGTGAGGAGCAACGCCTGCTGCATGCTGGATGGTTGGGGCTGCGACGCCGCTGCACGCTTCTGGTGTTTCGGTTTAGTGAGCACCCACCTTGTGCAGTCCTTCTGGGTAGCACTCGACGTAGGGGAATGCATCCATAGCCTCCGCCCCAAACGCCTGCTTCTGGTCGTAGCAGTGGCTGCACCAGAATGCGCCGTACATCTTAGCGCCGCTGTCCCGCAGTCGCTGAGCCAGAGACACTGCCTGTGGCGGACTCTGTGTGGTGACAGCCGGCAGGTTATAATCCAGATCGTAGCCGCCGGAGGCGAAGCTGAAGTTAGGGTTGCCCAGCCCTAGCGAAAGCAGCAGCAGCGTGGTGGCCACCACGCCAGCGCCGGGTGCCGCTGCTTCGCCAAGGTCGCGGCCACGCATGCCGCTGGCTGCAAGGCCCGCGATGCCAAAGCTGAGAGCCGCGGAGGTGAGGCAGTACGGGCACGAAGCTCCCTCAAACTTCGTGAACAGCAGGTAGAGGAGGAAAGAACTGCAGCTGGCGAGGACCAGACCGCCTGCCAGCACGCCCGAGCGGAAGGGGGCCTCCGCGTCCATCTGTGCCGCTGTGGGCTCGGCGACTCCCGTGCTGCTGCCATCTGCCGCCGCTGCTGCTGCTGCTGCTGCCGCCGCCACGTGCCGCCAGCCCGCCAACGCCAATGCCACCATGCCACCATAGGCCAGCATGCCCGCTACCGACAGCGGCAGCACGCCGAAGAGCGTGGCGTACTCACTGCTCAAGATGTCGGCACACCCGCCACCGCCGCTTGCACCCAGTTGGCAGGCGGGAGTGAGGTCCAGCAGTTTGACCGCAGTGAGGTAGGCTGTGTCTGCAAACCCAGCGGCTGCCAGGGCTGCGATGGCGCGGTACGGCACCTGCATGGCATGTAAGGAAAGTGGGTGCTGGTTGCATGGTGCTGCGACAGTGGTGTTGATGTCCGGCAACAGTGGGTGCGCTTAGCTGGGTGCTGCCATGCTGGAGTCTGCGTTATGCTGCCCTAGCTAGGTGGTCACACTACTGATGCGAGCTGAGACTAATTGGCTGGCTCTTGCCTGCTTCAAAGGCGGCAGGTTGGCTGCAAGGCTGTCAGCGTCCCGCCCCGACGGGCCCGCCTCGCCGTCCTCCCCGCCGGCGGCTGCGCAGACTGGCAGCCTGACGGGCCTGCTGGGGGGTCGACGGTGCGCTGTAGCGCGAGTATGAAGGCCCGGGGGGACGCTAAGCCGCTGAGCGGCGACCGAGAGCAACATGGCAAGGAATGGTCCGAGGCTGGGGCTGTAGGCGAGATAGAGTCTGAGGAAGCGCCTGGGCTGTGCAATAACGGGCCAGGGTCGACAACAAAGTCGGAATTAAGGTGCATAAACGACCCTCGCATTAGCTGGTTCTCTCGCCACTCCGCTCGTCCCCGCCTAGCTGAGGGCAATTTTGGCCCGTGTTGCGAGTCCCCTAAACCAGTTTCTCGCTTTTCCGCCTCCATATCCCGGCTTCGCCTACACTACACCACGGCCCCCAGCTTCGTAGAGGTTCTGTCCTTTGCCGAACACTGTGGGGCAGCGGCCTGATCCTCGCTCGATGCCTCCCCGCAGCCTATGGTGAACGATGGGGGCACAAAAGGAAACGCGTCGGAGTTCGACCAGCAGCCTCTGGACTCAGCCCGACGAATGGGCGCGCCGCAGCAGACAGTAGGTCCCCAGCAGCAGCAGCCGGGCCAGCAGCTCTCTCGGGTGGATCCCACTGCAAGCAGCGCCATGCCGCCCCACGAGCCCTCGGGCCTGTCGGCAGGCGAGAATGGCACGGCCCCGCCACCGCTCCTCAAGTCTTTGCAAAACGGGGGTGCCACCGCCGTGCGAGTCCCAGAGGGTAGCGTGCAGCAGCAGCAGCGCCCGGAAAACGGGACAGCTCCTTCCAAGTCTGCCGTCGTCGCCATGACGTCAGCATCGCCCGCTGCAGCAGGGCCGGCGCAACAGCCACAGCAGCGCGCGCGGCAGCAAGCCTCAGTTCCCGCTGCGCCAGCCACGCAGCAAGCAGCAGCTTTGCCAGCAGCGTCGCCAGCTGGCAGGGCAGCAACAGGCGCGGCCGCACAGGAGCAAAAGCAGCAGCCGCAAGCCGCAGCCGCCGCTGGCCCTGGTCAGCAAGCAGCGTCAGACTTGGAGGGCATACTCGCTCGCATCATGAACCTGGACACCGAGGGCTGGTTCAGGCACCCAGTGCAAGAGCGTAGTGCACCCAACTACTACAAAATCATCAAGCAGCCCATGTGCTTTGAGGTGGGTGCTGGCGAGCCACTGCAACTCGCTGTGGGCAGCTGCTTCAAAAGTTGTTGATTGTGCTGTTTGGGGTCTGCCTCGCCAGCACGATGTGGTCGTGGGCACAACAGCGTTGGCACAACAGCAGAGGCACTTTCAGCCACTGGCAAGTGGTGTATCCAGCCTCTTTGACTTGATGACTGGACGCAGCCACATTGTGCAGCATGTGCTGAAGCGCAGCTGCTGCGGCAGAAAGCAGGCTTGGCATGAACAGAGCCTATAGCTTGCTGCTGCATGCCATGTGCATTGTTGCCGTTTAATGAGTTTGCTGCCGCCTGCTCAATTTTTCAGCTGCTCTGCCCTGCCCCGGTGCCTGCCTCTGCAGGTCATGCGCAGCAAGATTCGTGGGCGGCAGTATGTGAACTGGCAGGAGGTTGTGCGTGATTTTGAGCTCATTTGCAACAATGCCATGAAGTACAACCAGAAGCGCAGCCGAGTGCACAAGCAGGTGTGGCCTCGTGGGCGTGCTGGTACCCCTTCTGTTGGGCATGTTACGCTGTTGTTTGATGGCCGTTAGCCACATAGCAATATGATGGGACAGGTGGATGTGGGTGGTTTTATAAAGTTTATTCATCGTCTCCGCTGTGAATATGAAACATGAGTGGCGTAAGACGTCTCACCTTTGCTTCGCACGCTCTCTTCTCACTTATGACGGTGCGTTCGCAATTTCACGCATGCGTGCCGCATTGCGGCTTCCTTCCCCCATGTGCGGCTATTCAACCTGTGCTACATTGTCCCTCCTTGCAGGCACTTGTCATGCTGCGTGCTGGAAAGAAGCTTCTGACAGAAATGGAAGCGGAGGGGCGGCGGGCCATGGCAGCGCTTGTGGCAGCCGGTGGCACGTCGGCAGCTCCAGGCTCGGGTCAGCACACGCCGGCGGATAGCCAAGCAGTGCCGTCAAGCCTCTACCGTAGCGGTGTGTTCATGCCTTCGTGCTGCGCATGGACTGTCCTGAGCAATAGTGCTGCTCTATTCTCATACAATCTGTGCGGATGCATTGCTCACCCGTGCAGCCGTGTCTTCCAAGGTACTATCCTTGGCTAATGCGCCGTGGTTTATTGTCTGTGCAGGTGCTACAGGGCCCACCCCCAACGCGGGAGCGCTGCTATGCGCCCAGTCGACAGCAGACACAGCCACCACTGAGGCTGATTCAGAGGCATTGCAGCAGGATGCCCAGGCTGGCGCCACATCAGCAGATGTGGAAGCAGATGTGGATGCTGCCGGCTACAGCAGCTATGAGGAGACTGACTTGGATGGAGAGGAGGAGGACGGAGGGGCCTCGGGCCAGCAAGCGGCGGCAGCAGTGCAGCAGCAGGAGCAGGAGCAGCAGCTGCTGGAGTATGTGAGAAATGCTGTGCTGGTTCAGCCATGGGGCAGCGCCTCTGCGGCTGGTGCGGCAGCTGCTGCTGCGCAAGCTGAGCAGAAGGGTGCAGCAGAAGAAGAAGGGCAGCGCCCGCAGCAGGAACAACAGCCAGCGGCAGCAGCATCTGAGGCAGCTGTGGGTGGCGGCCCTGCACATTCCAAGGAGTGGAAGCATGTGCGGAGGGTTGTGGAGTGGCGCGTGCGGTGGCTGGAGCACCGGCTCACAGAGCTGCAGCACCAGCGCCAACGCTACCAGCGCCAGCTGGCGGCGGAGCAGCGGTGTGAAGCGGCGGCTGCCACTCAGGAGCCAGTGCCGTCACTTACAGAGGAGAAACAGCTGGAGCAACGGCAGGACGGCGGCGGCGCGCAGCAGCCCGTGGCGCAGCCTCAACAGCAGCAGGAACAGCAGGCGGCGGCACCCCGGCTGCGCGCGCCCCGGCAGCGGCGCGAACTGCCCAATCTGCAGCTACTCGGCTTGCTCCAGCACCCTTTCTTTGCAGAGCACAGCGTGGTGGGTGCACGGCAGCAAGCGGCTTCGGCCGCTGGTGCAACATCCGCACCAGTGGAGGGCCCTTCAGCGATGGATTGCGATGATTTCCCAGCGGAAGCGCACGCTGCTCTGGAGTTGCTGGACCAGAGGCTTTCCTCCCTGCGCCGCCAGCTAGTTGCGTTACAGAAGCCGTCAGCACAGGCAGCCCTGCAGCGCCTTGGCTCGGTACGGGTGCCGGGCTACCGTGGCAGCGGCCTGGGGCGGCGTGGCAGCGGCTTCACCCCTCGTGGCACGCCCCGCAGCGGTTCATTTATCCGGGACCCTAGCCTGGCAAAGCGGCGCAGGCTGCAGGTGTGTTGCCAGCATGAAAGCAGCAATTGCACAGCCATGTCCTGCAGTTTCCCTGCCTTGGCTAGTAGCGGTTAGATCTTGCCTGCCCGCCACCGTGGCAGCCTGGGCTTTCTGCCCCACTCATAACGCTTCCACCCGGTTGTTCTCCATTGCCTGCTATGTTTCCTATTGCTCCTTACATGTTAGTCTGCTAATGTCTCCTCTGCTTGCTTCCTCCTTTGGCAACACCATGTTGTGCTCAGTCCTCTCGTCTGGTTCATGCTTTCCTTATTGTCTTTTACAGGAGTATGACATGGGGGAGCTCATCACCCCGCTTGGCGCCCCGAAGTTTGTGGAGCGTGCGCAGGTGCTTGATAGTCCCCTGCATGGTTCCAAGCCAGGGCAATGTGCTGTGCCGCCAGCTGAGCCGCACATGCGCGTGCAGTATGCGGTGGGTTGCAACATCTCACACAATCATGTCACTGCGCTTGCTTGTGGTGCAGGTGAAAACCATCGACACCCCACGCGTGCGGCCTGTCTCTCCCAGTGAGCTGAAGAAGCGGCAGGCAGCCATCGACGCTTATGAGCTTCAGAGGAGGGAGGGTGAGTTCTTTACTGTACCCTGTAAGTGTCTGTATGAAGCTTGATAAGCAAGATTAACCTTTTGTGGGTGGGGCTGGAGCACCCAATGTGTGTGGGTGGGGCTGGAACGAGCAGGTTGGCTACAGAAACAGGTGGAGGCAACCCCACGCTAGCTGGGCTGCCTGCCGGGGTCAGCAGGCAGCATGCTGGCCAAGTCAGGCTCCTACTGGTACTGCGTTTCTGCAGTACAACAACAACGATCAAGCTGGATGAGGCTCCGCTCTTTTTGAGTAACACGATGCACAACAGCAACAGCTGCCCACAATGGTTGCATGTTGGTCCCTTGGCATTGCAGGCTCTGATGACAAAAAGGCGGCGGAGGCCATTGATGCGCTGTGCCCTGGGGAGGCCTCGAGCGATGAGGACACCTCTGGTGCGTGGCTCCCCTGGCGCCAAGGACTATGCTAGCACTTATTGGCATAGGGCTGCACCTTGGAAAACGGGCGCTCGTGTGGTGGTGCACTGCGCTGGGTTGCACGGGTGCTTCTGGCTGCGCCAATGCAACGATGTGCATTCGCGTTGTGAAGTGGTGCTGCTGCTGGTGTTATTGTTTCTGGTGTTGGGTGTGTTTCCATTTGTCTCATCAACTCCTCATGCCCCCACATTACTTGAGGTGCAGACGAGGCGTTCCTGAGCCGCCACCAGAAGATGGAGGCTGAGGAGCGGGCGCGCTACGAGGCTGTGCTGGGTGAGCCACCGCCGGCAGCATATGTTACTGTGTCTCGCTGCGCCAGCGGTGATGCGGCGAGACCTCCTACTCTGCTGCACAACAGTTCTTTGCACAGTCACCACCCCTGCTTGCGTTACTGCGCTGCGCACACCAGAAAGGGGCAGTGGGGCGCAATGGAAGGAGGCAGCAGATTGCGTTGTGTCCAGGGATGGGCTGCCTACCGAATGCATCACTTCAATTGGCAACCATGTGGTTGTTGTCCCTTGCTGCGACCTCACGCTATCCCTGCATGTCCTGCACTGCTATGTCTCCCCGTCAGCCAGCCCTGCCCCCCTGCCTACGCTGCAGGTGCGGCTGTGAAGAAGAACAAGCAGCCCATCAAGGTCGGAAAGGATCGGGCCAAGCAGCATCAACCTTTGCAGCAGCGGCCTGCTGTTGCTCGCACAGCGTCTGCGCCGGTGCCAGCCAGCGGCGGTGTCACCGGTGGTGGTGGTGGCGCCAGCTTGGCCTCTCCAGCAGGTACCTCTCTTCAGGGTGCTGTGTCGGCCCCCCCTGCTGCCACCTCTGGTCCTGCGCCTGGCAACACGCCAACACCCAATGCGGCGGCAGGCGGCACCCAGCCATCCGCTGCAACAGCGGGTGGTGCGGTAGCGCCGGCGGCAGCCACACCCAGCACAGCTGGCACCCTCGCTGCACCCACACCCACTGCGGCCGGCAACCAGCAGCAACAGCAGCAGCAGCAGCTGACTGCTGCCACCTCGGCAGCTATGGCGGGCCTGCCACCACTACCGGCACCGGCGCAGCCAGCTGCGACGGCAGGGGGGGGTGGCGGAAGCAAGCCGGGTACCTCGGCTCCACCCAGTTCCTCTGCTGCACTCACTGGGCCCAACGGCCTCCCTCTGGTAATGATTCCTATGAATGCGGCAATGGCCGCTCATATGGCTCAACAAATGGTTGCTGCGGCAGCTGCGGCCAACCAGGCGGCTGGCAAGCAGGGCGGGTCAGGATCAGGCGGTGCAAATGCAGCAGCGGCAGCGGCTGCTGCCACATCGGCGGCTATGCTCCGGCCCCCCTTCACGCTCACCCCCGCCATGGCAGCTGCCATGGCGGCAGCAGGCGGCGGCCCCCTTGCCGCGGCAGCGGCTCAGCAGGCGGCGGCCCGGCAGGCAGGTGCGGCAGCCATGGCGGCAGCAGCTGCGGCGGCAGCTGCCGACCCACATGTGGGCCTTCCGCCGGCGCTGCAGGCCATCATTCCAAATGGCCAATCTGCAGCCAACGGCAGTGGAACGGGCCGTAAGCGTGGACGGCCGGCTCGCAATGCAGGGAGGCCAAAGCGATGAGCAGCGACGCGCCCCCGCCAGTGCAGCCGCCAGCGACGAGAATTACAGCAACACTGACATTGGTTCACAGTGGCCACCTCTGACCTCACTCCAAAACCTGCAGCTGCTCCCTCCTTGCCGCTGGCCCAGAGCAGGCGGCACCTCACCAGCCCCCCCTCCACCCCCCCACCCCACCCCCCCACCTAGCCTGTATATTGATACGCTCGCACGTCCCCTGCTTGCCCCCCAGGCCACCTTCCTTCTCTCGACCTCTTTGGGCCCGTCTGTATGCACTGCTGACCACCTCTTGACCTTAATGCCCCGATCGACTCCTCCTTTCTTCCCTTCTTTGTCGTGTGCTCTGCCGTTACTCCATGCCCCTTTTCCCCCTTGCTATGCCTGGGCCCCACTCGCCATGCTTCCCTCTGTGCTTCTGTCTTTTCCGTTTTTCTTCCTCCGCCCCTCTTCTTGCCGTTCTGTGCTATCGTTCTCTCCACTCACCCCCTCCTCCCAGATGGCTTACCAGCCCACACCTGCCTGCCCGCACCCGCCACGTGTCCCTACAAGACCAGTGCCACCCTGTTTTTGATTTGGTCTCCGCAGCAGTTGCTGCTGCATGTAACTCTGGGCCCCCTTGTGTGTTGCCCGCAAAGGCACTGAAACTGAGCTGCGCACAACTGACAGATACGCAGCATAGCACTTAGCACAGAACTACTTGGCACAGTATGTCAGTCATACCAGCCATGCTGAGGCCCGTCGTCTCGCCCCTTTGAGGAAGCGGATGATGCCCGCAGGAGTGACAGTGCCTTAGGGTGATAACCTGAAAACTGGCCCCCACCTGGCGACTGGGCAGGAAAAGGTTGCATGGGTCCAAGGATGCGAGTCAAGTTGAAGCTGTCGGTGCTGCTGTGTTGTGTTGTCTCAGCCGTCCACCAATGATGAGGTAATGAGCAGGACGATGTTCCCTTTCATAGCAACTGTATGCGCCTGTGTACCGACATGGGACTCAACTTACATGGACTGACAGATGCCTGGCATGCACCAGGCTTGCACTGTTGCATACACATGGATGCACACATGAGCATGACCATGAGCATGAACACAGGATGTGAGGGTTTCAGTGTGGCAGTGTACAGGACGGTTGGGACGTGGCAGGGGCGTTTGTTCGGAAAGATTTGATTGTTTTGCATTCAAGGGACCGGGATTTGATTTTTTGCATTCATGGAACCGGGATTTGAAAGGCCGCAATGAAAGCGTGCATGGCTGGGCAGCAGACAGAAAGGCGTGCAGGAATGAGTTCAGATGGAAAAGGAAAACAAGGCAACCTTACGGGCAGATGAGTGGTTGCATGGGTGGCACATGTTGGGGCACGTAGAATGCATGCGGGTTGATTGATACACACGAGGATACAGGAGGTGGTGGCGGGCGGGTAGGTGGGTGGGAGGACGGCCAAGAACCAAATGGATGTCTCAGACGGTACAGACAACAGCAATGTTTGGGGCAACAGCATCAGGGACAGAACTCTTTGCGCCAGAACAAGATACGTGGTGTTTGACTTGACCGCGCAATATAACAGAACACACAGCATGCCTGGCAGTTTGTGTAAATGTCAGGCGCTGGCAGGAAAGCACTGCAGTCTCCTAGCGGCAGTCCCCTATCAGCGGGCTCATAGCGGCGGCCTCCTAGTGGCATGCCCCTAGTGAGCCGCTATTGCAGTGCGCCCAGCAAGGTGCAAGCTCTGTTCCTGCCGCCGCAATCTGGCCACCGCCTCCGCAAAGCTTCTGGCGCGCCGAGGGTCGGGAGCCGCCACCACAGCGTTGTTGGCAAAGGCAGCAGCACCTTCCATGGTTTTGGTAGTGAGTTGCGGCAAGATGCGCCCATGCTCCCCACTGCTACAGCTTCGCCTGCTACTGCTCAAATTGCCGGTGTGGGTGGCGGTGGCAGTGGTAGTGCTGCTGCTGGTGTCGCAGCTTGCATCCACCGTGTCACGGGGCTGAGCAGAGCTGCTCAGCAGGAGATGCAGGCTGCTGGAGGACACAGGTGCCGGTCTGAGTTGGGTGGAAGCCTGCCTATGAGCTGGCAGGTGCGCCACCTGGCCGCCGCTTTCCGAAAGGGCGGGCCCAGCCTGCCCCCCCTCCTCGCCGCCGCCGCTGCTGCTGCTGCTGCCGCCAGCAGGCTCGCGGCCACTGCCGCTCTTCCCGCTGCCTCCCTCCTTGCCGCGCGGGGCGGACGCACCACACTTGTGTTGGATGGCAGGCCTGCAGGGTTTCCCTCGCTTGCCTGCCCTGCGCCCTGATGGTTTGTCCCTAGTCCCCCGCCTGGCCTTGCAAGGCCGCTGCTGCAGCTGGTGCAGCTGCTGGTGCCACGCCTGGCGCTGCCGTGGGCTGAAGTGCAGCTGAGCGAGGTCCAGTTGCTCGTGGCCCAACGCCATAAGCCGTGCCCGCATCACAGCCTCAGCGGTGCAGCATAGGCTGCTCGCGCCATTTACTGCAAACAGCAGCGCAGGCCACAGAAATAGGTGAAAGCACAGGCTGCTCGCATGTTTTCTTTGCAAACAGCATCGCGGGAAAGGGCAGCGGAGCAAACTGCTGCCGAACGATTCACTGCAAACAGCAGCCCATTTGCCAGCAGGTACAGCGCCGCGGGGCTGATGGTACAAGCTGACAGCTGGCATGGAACACGTGCATGGGCGGGGACTAACATTGACTGCACATGCAGGATGCACTCACGACTTCTGTTCATGCGAGCCCCCATCTCCTTATAAGACAGCTTGTGGCCGGACCCATCCAGCCATCCGTGCCTAAGCGCCACAGCCAGATGTTCTAAGGGCGTCAGGCTGCGGATGCACACAAGAGATAGCACAGCAATGTGAACAGCCGTGTGGCACAGCACAACAGGTGCACCAGGACAGGGCGGGTTGGCAGGTAGTGGGAGACGGCACAGCAGTGTGAACAGCCGTGTGGCACAGCACGAAGGTGAGCAGTCGCACGCAGTAGCACAGCACTAGAGGTATGCGAGGAAAAGTGGCACATGTGGTTCCTTTGGTGGTGGGGGGGGGTGGAAGGCCATAGCCTCTCCACGTTCATGGGTGGATGGATGCCTTCACCACATGCTTTTCACCAAAAGAGGCATTCTTGTGACGCAGATGCAGTAGCAGAGTCAGACTTGTAACTGCCGACTGCCAAGCACACACTCAACACACCTTGTCAGCGCATCTGCAATGGCCAAGCTGGGGTCCAAGGGAGCGTCCCGCTGGGTCATCGCATCTGCCCTGCTGGCTTTGCCTTCAGACGAAGCGAAACCCAGGCTCGCTCCAACACCCCAGCTCCTGCTGCTGCCGAAGCAACTGCTGTTGCTGCTCGGGCCGCCGCTGTCGCGACCTTGTGAAGGAAGCCCTTGTTGCGGCTGTTGCACCCTCACCCCATGCATGAGGGCACGAAGCTTCCGCTCCGCCGCCCTGCATTTATCGGAAGCCCAGCTGGCTGCACCACGAAGAAGGCCAACACCGGAGTTAATCAATCAGTCACACACAGCACAGAGTAGGGACGTGATGCGGAGATCAACAAAGATCCAAAGATGGGATCTGCATGCTGATGACCCATGGCCAATGCTGCCTGTGGCATGAGACGGGCCCTTCCAGTTTACCTGGGGATTGGCACTCCCTCTGCTGGCAAGATGGAGTAACCTGACTTTTTGACATTAACGCACGTCCAGAGGCGAACGATGTCTTACCCTCTTTTTTGTGTTGCTCTTATGTTTTGCTGCCAGCAATCGCAAACAAGCCCAGCACACTCACCGGTCCTGTTGAAGTGCGCCGCCACCTCCTTGTACATGCGCTGCCGCCCGCTGCCGTCGTCCAATCCGTACCGCAGCTCAAACACCCGCGCTTCATCAGGGTCCAGCCTGCTTAGGAGATAACAAAATGGATGGCATGTACAAGGTTGAGGGGCGTAAGCAAGATGGCATAATAATACTTGGAGAGTGATGGAATCAGTAAGTAACAAAAACTGGGAATAAGAGCTGGCAGGTAGAGATTGTAACTTTGAGTTGCAGAATGAGAAGTGGGCGGAGGTGACGGATGCAGATCACCGGCTCAGGAGCAGGGGCCCCCCCACCCCCACCCCCCCTTCCCCACCCCCCCCACCCACACACCCACACCCACACACACACACCTGGTCAGGCAGCTGCGTAACTGTGCCCCCAGCAGCAGGCACCACTCCTCGCGGGCGTGCACATCCTCCAGCGCCTCTTCCTCTGAGCCCTCAAGGCTGATGGCAGACTGCGCTCATGGTGGCACCGCGTGCAGAACGTCCAAGGGGCAAGCAAATATGAAATCAAACTGTAATAAAGAATCGCTGATGGAAGCATTTGGGTGCAGGGCCTATGCTCCAAGCTCCACTGCTAACTCCGCACATCAACTGTACAGCCAACAAACCAATCTCATACTGGGGGGTGATATTTCATACTGGGGGGTGATAACACGATACAGCCCAACAGCCAAGGAGCCTGTTTCTAGCTGCTTGCATACAACCGCAGCAACACTGTTGTGCGAGTGTTGCTGCGGTGTCATGTACTTCAGCACATGCGCGGTGTCAGCATGAGCATGATGTACCTGATGATAATCTTCATCCATCGGGAGCGGCATCCCTTCCTCATTCTCCACCACTAGCGACAGCGGCGAGCCCCCCTGCTGACTGGCCATGGCTCGCAGCAGGTGCAATGTGTAGCTGCGGTGGGATGGGAAGGGAGCCAGAGGTTTTCAGTAATCTTGGAGAACTTGCAACAACCAACGGAAGGAAACTTTGTGGAGATGAAGGGAAGGAGTGGCCTTTTGAGGTGTGTAAGGCTGAGCCCCGGCCAGTCAGTCGACCTACAGGCAGGCCGACAGGCAGCCAGGTGCGATGGCAGGGAAGCGCAACAACCTACTGTTACATTCCCGTTGCCTTGCAAGCGAAACTGGTGGGGGAAACGAGACGACCAGCAAGGGAGCTGCACCAGAACAAGGGCTGGGTGTTGTGCTGACCTGACGGTGAAGCCGCAGCGTTCGGCAACCTCGGCACAAGTCGGCTGTCTGATGAGCTCTGTGGCAAGCTCCAGCGTGGATTGCCGAACACGGGCCATGTCTGCGGGCAGGGAAGGCACGACACGTGCTAAGAGGCGCAACGCGCACAGCAGGCATGACGCAGCATGGGCTTGGGGGGCGTAGCGAGTGTTGTAGGAGAGAAGGGCCTGGCGAACGGTTGCGCACGTCCCAGGATATGGAATACAGTCGACTTCTCTAGGCGCAAGTGCTGGGCAAATGCAGGACAAAGCAGCATTAAGCAAGCCGCGGCGACCAAAAAGACGCGTTGGTGGATACATCGCATGTAGTAAAAGTCAGGTCAATAACAAAAATATGCAAACGCCAGCCATTGCATGCAGCGCTGTTAAGAGACTTACCACGGTAGTGGTGCACCGGTAGGCGCACGTTGCGGGACTGCGTCTGTATTGCACGCATCATGGCCTGCTCACAAACAAATAAAGGAGGAATGGATGGATGAAGAGCACAGGCGGTCTCATGCACCTTGCTGTCAAATGCTTGGGCTGGAATTAAGGTTGTTTGTGGATGCAATTGATCAGGGCGGGGAGCAATGTGTCTGTCGATGACGAGAGGGACAAGCGCTCTACACATGCTACCAAGCACTTTCCCATACATGACATTGCAGATGGCAAACGAGTGGCACACAGCGCAAATGTCCAGCTGTCTGCAGTGCAAATTCTTGCCCTCTGTCTGCAGTGCTCACGTTGCAGATGGTGGTGGCAGCGAAAGTTCCAAAGCTGGCGGGACGGTTGGGCTGCGGGCAGTACCGCCTCGAAGCTCGCTCCAGCGCTAGCATCCCCTCTGCTACCAGGTCCTGCAGGTGGGCGAGGAGGGCCTGGACTGAGCTGTTCCCACATATTCACACATAAGGTTGGGAGTTGCATTTACATGATGTTGATTGGGAAGTGGTGGCACCTGGTTGGGAGTGGTGTTAGGAGCTGGGTTTCAGAGGTTAACACAGATATCATATCGTTGGAACAAGTAACATGCAGTGCACGCTCATGATTCACTGTTGGCCGGGTTGGAAAGGCTGAGCATCATCAGCTTCCCTGTCAAATATGCATGCAAGCTGCGAGTTGGGGAGGAAAGGTTTGTACCACCCGCCAGCAGTCACTCACCTCCCGCGGGAGACCCTTGTTCAAGTAACGCGTAGCTAAGTACTGCACCAGCGGGCGGTTGGCGTGTACTAGAATGGCAGCGGCACGATCATCGCCAGCCATCGCTGCCGCCGCCAGTTGTCGCTGCTCTGCCGCCATCGGCCTGCCGCGCTTTAGTGGGGGTGATGGCTGGTCCGCCACTGGAGGCAGCTGCTGGGTGCTGGGCTGTTGCCTGCCCGCTATGGCTCCAGCACGGATGAGGCGCTGTCGCCGCCGGTGCCGCAAAGTAGCGACTGATGAGGATGCCGCGACTGACGCGGGTGCTGGCGGTGCTGCACCAGCGGCAGCTGCCACCTGCTGCGACTGGCGCCAGTGTTCTTGCAGCGCCTCCAACACGGCAAACGCCGCCGATGGACCGCCGCTGCGCAGCGACTGGGCCGAGATGGGGCGCGCTTGCGGCTGAACACGAGGAACCTCCAACTCCGGCAGGCGGGCGCGCCCTCTGCCAGGGGTGACAGCAGGCCGCATATCAAAACTTCAAGAGGTGACCGCTATTGCACGATCACAGGGCCGCAATAAACGGGCTATCGAGCTGCCACTACGGCCCTGCCAAGGTGTGCCAAGGGCGTTGACACTTTGTTAACCACTCAGGAAAAGTTGCTGCGGTTTCGAGAAACCAGGCAGTCCTTTTAGAAGTGATCTGTTGGCTACCTGGAAGGTTTGGGTTGTGTGATAGTTTTTGAGCGGTGGCGCCAACCTGGCGCCCCAGGGCGCCTGCAGGGGCCGGCAGCGCCAGTGTTGCTGCTCTGAGTGGCCCTCACGTGCCTCCCACACAAAAGCCGTCCGCCAAAAGTCAACTGAATGGCTGATGCACTTGAATCTGGCCTCCTTAGCACCTCTAGAATCAAGGCATCCCATGTCAAGGCCACCGACGCACTCCTGGATACTGCTAGCCGAAGTCAACCGCAACCACAGCTGACTGGTAGGCTGCTTTGATTACAGTGTTTGTCATTGTTGATGGCAGTGGCATGATTGATTGCAAGATTGTTGATGCATGTTGAAGCAAAGTCGATGCACGCAATGTAGGTTGCATGTAATGTACTGATTATGCGGGAAGATATTGCTGCTGAAATCAATGGGGCATGTGTTCACTTGTATGGTGCACCTCTGATGAGCCATGCGCACCGAGATGCAACCAATACAGACAGACAACACCAGAGTGATTGAACAATCGCATAAAATCTGGCAGAACTCAGTTGAGGGCATACATAAAATATGGCTGGCTCTCGGGTGGGGCGCTAATCCAGCCAGGTTACTGCAGAACAGGCCGACTAAGCCGAAGAAATTCCGAGGACGAGGTTAACATGGGAAACACGTGCGGCGTATATACAACCATCAAATATACACAACTGGAAAGCACGGACCTATAATAATGGAGATACAAGCTCAGGTGCCACGCGAACGATATGGCAGAAGTTTCTGGTTTCCAGGGCAACGGCAGAGGCTTCGGCTCCTGCAACACTCCAGGATGGGTAAGCCACCTGAGGCAGCCCGCCTCAACAACCTCACCAAGAAAGCGCAAGGTGGATTGCGCCTGGAAGGCATTCTTTTCTGTGGCCTGCGGGCTCACAGCCCTGCTCCTACCACCCCTGGTGGTGCTGCCGCAAAGGCAGTACCATGCACCCGCTGTGCATTGTCTGCTGTGTCGTGCCGCGCGATAGATTCCAAGGCATCAGCCAGGCCGGCACCAGTAGTGACGGCACCAGTAGTGACGGCACCAGTAGTGACGGCACCAGTGCTAGGCTCATCATCTCGGCCGCCGCCGTGCAGCTGCAACAGCTGCTGTTGCAAAGCGGCCCGCCGCAGCCGGCCCAGCTGCACCCGCTGCAGGCGTGCACGAGTGAGCGGCACAGCGGGAGGCAGCAGGCCCCGCAACCTCAGCTCCGCTCGCTTGCACAGGTTGCTGGCCCAGGTTGCTGCGATGGGAGGGGTTTGGGAAGGGACCAGCAGTTGACATCAGACATCAACAAGAGCAAGACAAGTTGCTGTTGCCAGCAACAACTGGCAATCCGCTCACGATGCACGAGAAGGCCAGCAGCACCAGAAGCACCAGCAAACCACGGCACGATGGAGGCAAGGGATTGTTGGTGCGACACACTCACTGCTGGCATTCAGGCGCTTTCCAATCTCGGCATATGAGAGGTTGCTGCCATCAAGCCAGCCCCATCGCAGGGCCAGTGCCAGCTGCTCTTCTTCACCCAGCCTGCAGACATTGAAGGAGCGTTAAGGTGCGTGCACGTCAAGCGCTATTTAGTCCCAGAACGCACAGAAAACAGGCTGAGGCTGGGTGCTGGGAGCGCATCAAGGTGAAGCATGGATGGTGGGTCATGTGCTTGACTCAGGGGGTGGGCGCCCTTTCAACCTACTGCACCTCGCACACCGCTCATCGGCTCTCAGACAAAAGCGGCAATGTCCAACATTGAGGATGAAAGCACACAGATACCCTCCAACGTAACCAGCAGTGCAAGGAGGCAGGTTTGTGCAACTCCTGACAATGTGAGGGGCTGGGCTTTTGTGGTTGTTTATGGTTGTTGTGAGTAGGCCTCACCTGGCAATCGCTGCCACCAGAGCTTGGGAATCATCGGGCATGGCGGCTCCTCTATCAAAAGTGACCTTTCGTAGTTTGTGTGCCGCTAGCTTGTACTGGGCAGCGACCCAGGCAGCTGCACGGGGGCATGCCAAAGCCGAAACTATGTTTGATTGCGACGATGCTCCATGCACCCAGCAGTGTTGCAAAGGCTACCTTGCAACGAGCAGCATGCAATGCCCACTGGCAGGAATGCAGGCCGATGGTGTTGGTGGGCTTCGAAGATATGAGCACTGGTGCGCATCCAGCACAAAACCTTGGCAAGCTTCTGACCAAGCGCAGCAGCCTCTCTGATAGGATGGGAGCTCACCACTGCATTGTAGCTGCCTAGCAATCTGCTTGAAGCTGTGCTCCTGCCCATCCGCCAGCCCATGGTACAACGACACAATAAGAGCCTGCTTTGGCTCCAACCTGCAACAAAGCGGGATGGCAAATATTATCATGCATGCTAGTGTCTCCTCAACCTGTGCAAGGTGCCTGGAGTTGGCATCAAGGGATTCTTGTGGAAATGAGCACCAAAGGAAACAATCAACAGCCTGTGAACCACCACTTGCTGGGCCAGGTTGCCGCAAGGTGGCATTGGCAAACCCATGCTGAAATAGTATGGAACACATTGGAATAGGTGCCGCCGCCACTTACTGTGCAAGATGGCTCTCAAGCTCAACTCTCAGCTCTCGGATGCGGCACTCCCTATCCTCCACACTTTCCTCCTCCTCGTCTATCGCTTCGGAGTCCTGCACAACAGCACCGCAGTGGTGGATCGTGATCAGGCCATGCTCTGCTATGCGGGAGAGGGCTGCCGGACAAGGGGCCGTCAGCATGGGGGCCTAGCACCAGGGAAGGCGGCATCACTGGGTTCATACAGAAGTTTCCTTCCTAGTAAACGCGGCAGCCACCCACCAGCATCTCATCGGCTTGCTCCCCGACGATAATGCGGTCGTCGTCGCTCATTGCTCGCAGCAGGTGGAGCGTGTGCCTGCATTTGGCAGGCAATACAAGCCAGGAACGTTACTTGTGATTGTTGGCAATGTCACGGGGCTGGCAGCCCTCAACACAATCGGTTGTCAAGCCCATGTCGCCAACAGCGCTCTGTAGTGCGGAGATGCACCCTCCAAACACAGCTTGCTGGCGCTGCACTATCCCTGGCAAGGGCATGAGGTGGAAAGGAAGTACAACAGCAGCACACTCACCGGATGGAAAAGCCACAGTGCTGGGCAATCTCAGCGCAGCTGGGGTCCCTGCCCAGCTCCAGAGCCAGCCTGCCCATTGCCTGCCTCACCACTGCCATGTCTGCAAGCGGGTGGGTTGCGTTTGAGGGATGAGGGATAAGGAACACGGAGCATGCCAGATTGTGCAGGGACAACGGCTGCTCCAGTTTTTTCAGTCAGTGCTACAGGCACAAAGGCATGCAGCCCGCTGTACATATGTACAAATGGAGAAACCATTTGATGAGTGTGTTGCAGAATTGCCACAGAGGCATGCGGGTGGCTGGACCAACTGAAGGTTTTGGTAGCCAGCAAGAGGCAGCCCCTAGGGCCATTCTCCGCTGCTTTCTCGACCCGCGCCCAAGGGCATATGATTTCTTTTTTTTCAACTGAGGGTTTGGAGCGGAGGAGTGGAGAGCTTGGGCCTCAACTGGATTACTGGGGGCTTGAGCCCGCGCACCTGTGTAGTGGTTCTCCGGCAGCCTCACAGCGCGCGCCTTGCTCTTCACAGCCCGAGACATGGCCTGCACCACAGGGCAGGAAAACATAAACCTGGCCTCAGGCTACTCCAAGTTTCATTTTGAGGTCCCATGAATGCCCCATTGTACCTGGCAGGCGCATGCTGTGCATCACTGCAAGCCATAAGCACGTAAGTTGGAAATCGCAGAGTCGTGCCATAGCATGGAAGCCATATATGGCTAGCACCTCAATATGTCCTGCGGCTGCTATTTGTGTTGCCTGAGTGCAACTTTGACTGCGATACGCGAGCTGCACTCACGTTGCGGATGACAGCGGCGGCATAAGTGCCAAAGCTGGCTGCCCGGCCTGGCTGGTATGTCTGCGTAGCATGCTCCAAGGCTAGCAGGCCCTCTCCAACCAGGTCCTGCGGGGCAAGAACGGTAGAACCGGGCGTTAAGTGGCTATATTGCTGGAGGGCAATTAAGCTGCGGGGTCAAGTGCAGAAGGAGGTGGCGCGTGCTAGGCAGGTAAAACCCCCGCAAGACTAACCAGCGGCCTTGCATCAGGGAGCGCCCTTTCTCACCTGATGTTCCAGGCCACGGCCAGCAAACTTGCCAGCCAAGTAGTGCACAAGGGCGCGGTTTGCATCCACTAGGGCCACTGAAGCTTCGATGTCGCCGGCAGCCGCGGCCTGCGCAAGCGCTGCCTGCTCTTCTGCTGTCAGGCGCCGCTGCCGCTGGCGGAGTGCCACCTGGTCTGGTTGCCGCTGCTGCGGACGCTGCTGAAGCACTGCCAAGGAGCCTTGCTCGGTCCGAGAGGTAGCTGGGGTGTGCACAAACCGCTGGCGCCGTCGACGGTGCAGCACCGCCGCAGTAGAGTCTCCAGCCCTGTACGGCACCTCGTGTGAATCCATGCTGTTGCGCCGCACGGATGCAGTGCTCTTGCCATTAGTTGTGGAAGCGCTGGCAGGCGCGGAGTGGTTCTGGATCGCCTTCAGATGCTCGAGACCCGCTCTCCACGCCAGCGCTCCCGCGGTCGGCCGCTCGTTTACAACTCCAATGCTCCTATCCGTGATTTTGAACCATGCCGGTCGCCGTTTGACTGGCACGGCTGCTCCTACCACGGGGCGGGTCATGCCCGCGTGCGACGCCACCATGGAGCTTGTCTTTGCACTTGCACAGGTTGTCAGCGAGCTGAAGATGATGTGCAAGGGCCTGACGGGTGGTATGCTCCGATACCACAGTTGTGTTGCACAAACCCCACGATATGATATCGCGTGCACGGATTTTGGTGAGATAGAATGGGTACGGAGCGACAACGAACCAAGGTAAGCACGTTTGAACCCTGCAGGAACTCCCAGCACACATGAGTGCCTGTACCGCCATTTGTGCTGACTGCTGACCCGCTGGACAATAAATCATCAGCATCAGCACCCGCCTTCAAATTTGAATCAACATGCTTCACCCCACGCAGGCTGAGCTACCTAGGTGGCTCCAGGGAAGCACGGCAGCTGCAAACCGCAAAGGCAGGCCTGGCTGCCATCCTCCTGAAGCTCTCAAACAGCCCCTTCACAGCCCTTCTGCTAAAACCAAAGAAATGGCTTATCCCCAAGGGCTCAGAAGAACAAAACAACTGTTACAATTGTATCGTTCCTTCTAGTCTTGTAGCAACTGATTTGTAAGCAGCCATTCCTGCCTTGCAATGCTTTCAGGCAACCCAACGAAACCTTTAATCAAACATCTCCACTGAAGGCGTTGTCACCGCCCGGTTGGTGCATAGAACACTAAGGGCTGCGTTTGTCTGCCGCTGCGCCGGGACCCCCGCGGGGGCTGGCTGCCTTCCCTCTCCCCCGTTGCTCCCTGCTGCGGCTGCTGCTGCGGCGGTGGCGGCGCTTGCGCCTGCTGCTGCTTGTCCGATCCTGTGCCATCAGTTTTGCTCCTCTTGACAGCAGGCTTGCTGCCAGCGCCAGCGCCACTCCCGCTGCCCGGTGGTGCAGAGCCTTCTTTTCGCTGTTTGGGGGCTGGCGGCGGCGCCTGCTGCCCCAGAACTGGTGGCTCCGACTGGCTGCTCCGCCGCCGCTTGGCCGGCTTGGCACCTGCCGCCGCAACATCCACCTCCTGTGTCGGCCGCTTGGGCTCTTTGCCACCCTCCGCACCACCGCCACCACCACCGCCACTACCAGCAGTAGGCTTGGGGGGCTGCTGCGCCGTGTGCTGCCGCTTCTGCGCCCCTTCTTTGGTCACCGTCCCTTCCGTTGCCGCCGTCTCACCACCCGACTTCTGCTCCCCCTCTCCGGTTTTCCGCTGCTTGCCCTTGCCAGGCTTGGCACCAGGCGGAGAGGCAGTCCCCTGCTGCTGCTGCTGCTGCTGCTTGTCCTCTTTTTTCTGGCCGGCACTAGCGCCGCCGCTGCCTTGCGCTTGCCCCTCACTGAGCTTCCGGTTCTTTGCCACTTTGGTGGCCGCCTCCTTGTCATCAGCGCCTTGCCGGCCTGCAGGCCTCGGTTTCTGCTTCTGCTGCTGCTTGTCGGACGCACCCTGCTGCTGCCCCGACTTGCGTTCTGCAGGGCTCCGCTGCTGCTGTGGCCCGCTAGGCTTGGACGGCTGCTGGCTGCTCTGCTGCGCAGCGCTGGGGTTTGCAGGCTGCTGCATGCCCTCCTTCTGCTTCTGCTGTTGTTGCTGTTGCTGCTGCCCGCTTTGCTTTGCAGGGTCGTCCTGCTGCTGTTGCTGCTGCACCTGTGCTTGTGCCTGAGGCAGCTGCTGCTGCTGCTGGGTTGGTGACGGGCCCGACGCAGATGCTTGCGCTCGGCTGGCAGCGGCAGCCCTGGCTTGCATCGCCGCTGCCTGCGCCGCCATCATTTCAGCCTGCTGCTTGGGCAGGGCCGCCAGCAGCTGCGGAGGCAGCTTGAACACCATGCCAGGCGCCATGCCTGCAAGTTGGTGTGGAGGCGGCAAAAAGCTCGCGGTTCGCTTCTGGATAGCTCTCATGAGTATCCAACTACTAAACTTGCAGAGACTCGCCATCAAATTGCAACCAATCTGAGATCGAGCACTCTTTCTATAAAGGTTATTTCTATTAGGGTCTATGTCTATCGGGTGAATTTCTCTTAGCGTTGAACTCCGCCGCCAGGGGATCCGCGCCAGCCACATTGGCAGATGTGGCAAACAAGCGCAAGACTGCCAACACTACTAGCTCGCAAACGTGCGAGTCTTGATAATCTTGCATGCCAAAACCTAGCGCTGCGCACCTGGCATTGCCGTGAACATGCCCGCCTGCCACATTCGCAGCGTTGCAGCAACAGCCTCAGGGTTGACCATGGCGGCAGGTACTTGCACGCCTGGCACCATCCCTGCATGGCATGAGCGTTGATACATCAGGGCCCAAGCAGGGGGGCAGCGGGGCAATAAAGCTCCGCATGTAACACTAACACTCCCTGCACATCGCCCGGGGCTGGCTACTGTTTGGCTATGGTGCTTTGGCAAATGCATTGTTGTTGCGGCTGGGACCGACCGCTTTGTGGGGGCTCCTGCCGGATCCGGTACTGTGGCTGTGCTGCAGCGGCTTGTGGCTGTACCGCAGCGACTTGTGGCTCACCTGGGCGCATACCAGCTGCCATGCTTGCCATTGCGGCTGGCATGGCCGACCAGCCGGCTGCAGTGAACATGGGCTGCATGCCATGCATCGGCCGCGGGGCCCCCGGCGCTCCAGCAGCCGCAGCGGCGGCAGAGACGGCCACGGGCTGCAACATCCTGGCCGCAGGCAAAGCCGCAGCAGGCAGCGCCGTCGTCGCCGCCGCGGTTGTCGTGGGCGCTGCTGCTGCCGCGGCTCGCTGCGCCGTTTGTGCTGCTGCAGCCGCCTGGACCATGCGGATTGCGGCGGGGATTGGGGCAGATGCGGGGGCTGAGGCGGGGGATGCGGCTGGCGGCGGAGGTGGCAGCCTGCAGGCAGCAGATAGCACAAGTGATAGCACAAAAGTGAGGGCACAAGTAACCACCAACAACTGCAACATGACTTGGATGTGCCGCAGGGTAAAAGGTAACTGGTGGTTTGCCACAAACAGTGGCAATTAGTGGTTTGCCACGACTACTCCCAACTTTCCACTGTGTGTCCCGGGAGCAAGACCATCCCCCAAGCCCATCACTCAACAGACCAAACCGGCAGCACTAGAACAAATGGAGCGTATACAATAGGAAGCGCACTCGCAAAACGACACAGCACAGGGAGGGCAGCGATGCAGGCAGCACTCACTTCAGGGCTGCCTCCTTCAATGCCTCCAGGCTAGCCCCTGGCAGCTTG
>JAAMXP010001006.1:0-12005 GCA_019693395.1 Ettlia oleoabundans | reverse complement strand
TGCGCGCACAGGGGGGTACATACAAATACAAGATAGAACTGTCAAGAACCCTTTCATACAATTATACAAAAAAAACCAGGGGTCGACAAGGATGAGAAAGAGAAACCGGCAGGCCAGCATAGGATGTAGCAGGGAAGGGAAGGAAAAGGAGGTGCAGTTACAATATATACAAGGGAATGTGGTGAATATTGGTTGCACTACGTGGACATAGCTCGGCAAAGAATCGACGAAAAGCTCATGGGCGACAGGGGCCACCAGCAACTGCCGCTGCCTTGGGCAGCTGCAGGGGGTGCAGAATGCTCTGGGCGCGGCCTTTGCCGTGCAATGCTTGGAAGCATGCTGCTGCATCAAGTCCAGGACCAATGGGTGGCGACGGCTGCGCCGCCTGCTGCTGTACCGCCCGCCTGTCAACCAGCATCACTCCGTAGCTGCCAGCATGGCACACCAACTTGCTGCCAGGCGTATCCAGGCGTTTGTCAAATCTCTGCCTGAGAACGCTGCCGCGCTGGCTGTCATGTATGTGCCCAGAAGCCCCTGCTGTGTGCGCTGTGCTCGATGCCATGTCATCCAGTACTGCCACATCTGCAAGGACGGCTTCCTCAACAGAAGAGGCAGCTTCCAGCTGCTCTGGCCCAGGATTGGTGCCCTCTGTGGCAGGCTCGCACAACATTGCACTGCCGCCAGCATCGCCGCGATCCGCTGATCCGCTGCTATCACTGCAAATGGCAGCGCATGCAGGCTGGTAAACACAGCAGCTTACACTAGTACAGAAACAACAAACAACAGACAGCTCAGCAAGGTGCATACAATATGCAGGAGAGGCACTGCAGGACAGGGAGGCCTTCCCAGTTGTAGCCAACCCGCACACCTGAGAAGAATCATCACGTCTGCTGCAACCACTTCCCCCCCTGCCGCTGCCATTGTGCTGGCTGCTGCGCGGCTAGGGCTGGCATCAACTGCGCCGCTCATTCCTCTGCCACACCCTGATGCGCCGCTAGACCTGCTGCTGCAGTTACTATTGGTTGTGCCGCTGATTAAAGCCCTGCAGCTGGTGATGGTGACTGCACTGCTGACGGGTGAGGGCAGACGCAGGCCGCTGGCAGCCAGGTGGGCTGGGCTGAGTGGGTGGTGTGATGCAGCTGGCACGGATGCGGCGCCCTGCTGCCACGGGCTGAGGTGTGCTGGGATAGGCAGCTGCTGCGGCGACGGGGGCAGGCCTGGCGCGGCGGAAGCTGGGCTACGACCAGCTGCAGGTGGCAGCCGTCCGGTGAGCCGCCATGTCAGCAGTCTGGCTTCTGCCGACCCAAAGCTTGCTGCCATGTCAACATCCATTGCCTGATTCCCATCATGCACCTCTGCAGGCTGCATGTCTTGGCCAGGGCTGCTGTTCACAACCACTGAAGACCGTTTGCTGCCTGGGCTGGACGGCTGCTCGCTGTAAGCTACCGGGCTGGCCTGCAGCACCGCCGCCTCAGCCGCCGTATCGGCCTGGGCAGCTGAGGCTGTGGCTGCAGCCTTGGCTACTGTGTTACTGCCAGACTTGCCGCGCCGTGGGGAGGCAACATAGGCTTTGAAATGAGCCCACTCTGTGCATGGAAGCTGCTGGTTTAGCAGCAAATCTGCCGGAGAGTGCAGTGCCACACCCGCTACTGGCAGTGGCAATGCCGTCGATGCTTGCGCAACTATGGTACTGCAAGCGCTGCTGCTGTTGCTGCCGCTCCCACAGTTACTGCTGGCAAACAGCTGCTTGGGCACGAGCCCCAACAACGGCGGGTCTCCCTCACCGCTGCTGTTGCGCAGCCGCCGTGGCGGCTGACTGCCGGAGGCGTCCACACCTGCAGCAGTGACAGATCTGCCAACAGGGCTCGCCTCTATGCAGCACTCTGCGCCTAAACGGCTGCGCCGAGTAGTTGGCCGTTCTGGTGTCTTGCGTTTGGAACGCTTGGGGGGTGAGGGAGAGCAGGACCCACGGGGGTGTCGCTTGCCGGTCTCAGGGCTGCTGCTCCTGATGCTGCTGCATGTGCTGCTGCAAGCCTTGTGCTTGCTTTCCTCCTCCCAATTCCTATAAGCCTCGTCCCCCAGCCTCAACAATCGGCACAGCTGCTTGGCCAGGTGCGGGCTGCGCACCAACTGCAGGTGCTTGCTGCCACAGGCGCGCAGCTCTTGCGTCAGCTGCACGGGGGCAATGCAGGGGCGGCAGTTGCTTTGCAGAGAAAGAAAGGCAGCTGTTCTGACGGTGACTGCATGCGGCAGGTGTCAATCGCAAGAAGATGCGGGGGTGACCTGGAGAGGGTATAGGGTTGAAGGATTGACCTGCAGCTGGCAACAGCTCCAGCAGCAACAGCCAGCCAGTCGCAGCCACGCGGTTGTGAGGCTGTCGAATCCCAGGCGCAGCTCACCTCCTTGAGCCGATAGGCCTGCTGCAAGAGTTGAGAGGGGGCTGAATCTTGCTCCCACATGGCAGCTGCTGCCTCCCGCCTGCGGCATCCGACAGGAGCGATGCATAGTTGGTGCAGGTGGCGAGGGCTTGGGTTGTGAAAATCTACGGTTGCTTGGTGGCAGTGTGGGAAACATGATGCGTATGGCTAGTTTATAAATCCCAAGTGCTTGCTGGGCATGACAAGTCACTCACAGGCGGTCCATCAAGCGCCTATGGCGGCGCGCCACAAGGTCCCGGGCATTGCTGGGGGCAAACTTGCTGCTGGCGGTGAGGCTCTTGGCGGTGAGAGCAATGAGGCGCACGGCAGTGGCATCAGCTGTGCAGCTCTCCTCCGCCAAGTGGTGGGACAGGAAGTGGTTCATCAGTGCCTGCAGGCGCAAGCTCTGCAGAAGCGGAGGACAGCGGCGGCGGCAAGGGCGGCGAAAGCTGGGCTATGAGCCGGCCGTTGTTACCGTAGCCCAAAAGTAGTAGATATGGCAACTGCGGAGCCCGCCGGAGGGACAACCCGCTCAACGCAGACGGTGCAAACAGAGGCGGGAGGCGCAAACATGTTGCCTTCTGTTGACTGCAGCCTGGCGCGGCACACGCACCTTGCCGGACATCCCAAATTCCTGGCCTCAATCTGAGTCCAAACTTCTGAGGCCGGCTAGCTAAGTGCCAAGCGCCATCGGACCCCACTCGAAACCCGCAGCCCACCGTTGCGCTGACTGAGACAGCGCAGCGCCCGACAATGCGCCTATGCTCTGCAGACAAATGAGGGGGCGCTAAACCTCGATTGTGCGCCATTTCGTGCCCGGCGCTACGCCAGCTGCGCAGCACGCAGCATTTGGCAGCGGAGAGGGGAATGCCCGTCAGGTTCATTACGCTGGGTATATGCTAGTGCATGGAGGAGAAGCTGCAACGCACACGTCTAGGTGAACGCTTCACTTCCTTCCTGCAGTGCCGGCGTGCCTTGGAGGTGGCTGAGCGGCATGCTTGATTCCAGTGATCGTCGAGCCTTGGCGTTGGCCGCTGCCACTGTGGCGGGAGCAGCCACACTTTGGCTGGTCCGGCGGCCGGCTCGTTTGCGCCCAGAGGCGACCGCTACGAACTTTGACGCGTACTTGCGCGACAAGGAAGTGGGAAAGAAAGCGGCGCAAGCGCAGCGGCAGTACGCAGCGACTAGCTTTGAAGCTTACCTAAGGCAACCAACGGTGGCGGCAGCAGCAGCGGACGCCAGCGGCGCTGCTTCAAAGCCTGATGCGACCGCAGCCGCCCCTTCCAACGCCAAACCCGTCACGGTGCTGTACGGCACAGAGTACGGCTTCAGCAAGGAGGTGGCGGAGCGTGCGTGCGAGGCACTACGGGGCGTGGAGGGCGGCGCTGCCTACTGGCCCGTCGCGCTTGACATGGCAGACCTCCCTGATGGACTACCCAACATGGCAGCGCAGCAGGCACTGCTAGTGGTGTGCTCTACTCAGGGGGATGGTGTGCCGCCCACAGAGGCCCGCGAATTCTGTGACTGGCTGGCGGGCAGCGGCGCGCCGCAACTAGACGGCGCCTTGCACTTCTCCGTTTGCGCCCTGGGTGACAGGTGAGCCAGGGACTACCAGGTCTGCTTCACGAAAAAGAGAGGGGAAGACTGCAGCAGTTTTGTGGAGATTACTAGTGGTTTGTGCAGGAGCAAGGTAAATCGAGGGGTGCATTTGGGTGTCGGCGCCGCAGCATAATGCTGGACAGGGCTGCTTGTTTGCATTGCCCTCCTCTGTGTAGGCCGTCAACAGCTTCAAGGTGTTGACGTGCCCCGCTTCCCCTTGCTGGGTCTGCCTGCCCCGCCTGTGTCTGCGAATCATACCTGTCCTCCCTGTGTGTGACCAGGTCGTACCAGCATTTCTGTCGCTGTGGTCGCACTCTGGATGCCCGATTGGAGGCGCTGGGAGGCCGCCGTCTGGCCCCGCGGGTGGACGTGAACCGAGAGGATTTCAAGGCTATTGACAGCTGGATTGAAACCGTGCTCAGCGTGCTGCCCACGCTGCCACTGAAAACCGTGGCAGAGTTCGGGGGCAGCGCTGTGCTAGGGGCGGCTGCGCCAGTGGCAGAGGGCGGTGCAACCCATGCCAAGAGGTGCGGGGCATTGGGGTGTGGGCAGGTGGGGTGCAGGCAAGCATCTCAGGCTCAGGCATGCGCAGAAAATCGGGTATGAGGTCCGGAAGCTAGTGGCTTCTGTCTGCAAGGCCATCGCCCCCTCCCTACTAGTCCCAAACCTGCTGCGAACGTCCCGTTTGCCCCGTGCTCCCATCCTGGTTCTCCCTGGCACGTTTGTGGACTCATTTGCGTGTGTGCCTACGTTATCCACGTGCCTGCAACGTGCCTGTGCTTCTGATGCAGGTGGGGCAAGTTCCGGCCCTACATGGGACGTGTGGTGGCGGTTGAGGGCCTGTGTACCCTGACCACCGCCGACGACAAGAACACAGTGAGGGTGGAGATTGACCTGGGAGATTCGGGGCTGGAGCACACACCTGGAGACGCGCTGGGGGTGTGGCCCTCCAACTGTCCACAGGTATGTATGTGTGGTTGGCTGTCGTATAGGTGTGTGTAACGTGCTCACTGCCCTTTGTGCTCCTGCGCACATCTCAGCGGCTCTCCCCAACCACGTGCCGTGTTTGCCCGGCCAGTTGCATGTTTATCTTTTCACAATCTTTCCGTTCTGATTTGTACCCCATAGTTATGCACCATTTATTTTATACCTCTTCCCCCTTCTCTTGTTGGCCTTTCTCATCCACAACGTTTGTATCTCCCATGCAGGCGGTGGAAGAGCTGCTGCGCGTGCTGGGCACGGAGGGCGGGCTGCTGGTGCAGGTGCCAGGCTGGCATTACGCCGACCCGCTGTTGCCAGCTGGCGCCACCTCGCTGCCCCTCCGTGACGCGCTAGCCCGCTGCTACGACCTGCGCCAGCCCAAGCCAGAGCTGCTGCGGCTGCTGCACACCAAGCTGTCCGCGGCAGGCAAGCAGCTGGTTGCTGGACACGAGCTGCTTGGCGGCGGTGTGATTGGCTCGGCATTGGGCCAGGGGGGCGGCGGCATCAAGGGCAGGGTCAAGGGCAAGGCAACTCGGCAGCACGTCAAGGCGGCTGACAGCGCGTCTGAGCTGAGTGGCGACGGGGATCCAGCGTCGGCAGCGGGGGCAGCTGCAGCGGCGGTTGCGGCGGTACATGAGGAGCTGTGCTCACAGGGATGCATCGTGGACCGCCTAGAGGTGGGTGGGCGGTGGCTCAACATTAGCAGGGGCCTGAACCAGCAGGCTTGCCACCAGCTCTTGTCCTCAACAGTGTGAAGCAGTCGAGGTTGTGTCAGTCATGATTGGTGCCTTGCTTTGTGCCATTCATTGCCTGTCATCTTGACACTCATCTTCTTTCCGCACAGGCACTTTCACTGCACGCTGCGCCCTCCCTCTCACATCCCCTCCTTCTCTCTGCAATACCTCCCATCTGCTTCACCTGCCATTCCCTCCTGAATGCCCCCTGCAGCGCCTGGCAGCACTCCTGGCAGACACCTCGGCGGCAGAGGCCTACCTGGCCCCGCGGCATGTGGTGGATGTGCTGCGCGACTTTCCTCCTGCCCCCTGCTGGCAGCTTGGCGCCGCTGAGCTGCTGGGCACGCTGCGCCAGCTGCAGCCGCGCCTCTACTCCATCTCATCCTCGCAGGTGGGGGCCTGCAGGGGGGATTGGGGTTGGATTTGCATACAACTGAGGCTGGGAGGGGTTGGGATGGCAAGCAGGGTGGGGAATGGGTGATAGAGCTGCAGTGGAGAGGGTTAGTAGGGCGAGTTGGCTGGGTGCTCACCAGCCCGCTGCTTGAGTTCAGATCGCTGCTCTGCTTTGTAAAGCAGTGGCTCGCAATGAGGGCCCACCACCCTGAGCACGCTCTGACCCAGCATGCACCTTCCTCTTGCTCCCCGCCAGCTTATCTGCCCCTCTCTTACCTACCCGCCTGCCCTCTCGCTGCCTCTGCATCTCTCCTGGTCCGCAGCTGGAGCACCCGCAGCGTGTGCAGGCCACTGTGGCTCTGGTGCGCTACACCAGCTTGGGTGCTGAGCGGCTGGGTGTGTGCTCCACCTACCTGGGTGAACGGCTGGCGGAGGGGCAGGAGGTGCCGGTCTACATACACAACAACCCAGATTTCAGGTGGGTATGGTCTGTTTACGCCTTGCTGTCAGCAAGTTCAACTGTGTGCTTGTACGATGCTTCACTGTGTGGGCGGCATGCTGCCAGCTCACCCTCCACCCTAAACGTCACCGTTGGCTGATTACATGTTGCGCTGTGCTATGCTGCACCCTTACCGCAGGCTGCCCTGTGACCCTGCCACCCCCATTATCATGGTGGGTCCCGGCACCGGGCTGGCTCCCTTCAGGTCCTTCATGCAGCACCGCATACTGCAGGCACAGGTGGGTGGGTGGGTGGATGGGTGGTGAAATGGTAGATTGCTAGTGGTGGATTGTAAATTCATGACTAAATGCGGGTGGCTGGCATTTCTGCGGACCTCTTCCTTGTAGCTGACTTTTCTGGGCACCCTGTGCTAGTCTCTGCAGACCAGCAGCTGTAGTCTTGCATGCACCGCCCCTTATCGCCTTTTCCGCCAATGTTGCCACTCTACTGCAGGCGACCAATACTACTTTTGGTCCCTGCGTGCTCTACTTTGGGTGTCGCCGCCGCGACCAGGACTTCCTGTATGGGCAGCTGCTGGAGGGGTGGGCAGCTGAGGGGAAGCTGACGCTGCACACAGCCTTCTCCCGGGAACAGGTGTGTGAAGGGAAATGGTGGTGGTCCATAAATCAAGCAGGGTGCCTATGCATTGGCCACTAAAGACAGTTGTGCCGGTGCGTGTGTGCTGTGTTTGTCAAGGTGACCGCCATCTGAGAAAGCAGGCGTGCTGGGGATGGCAACCAAGGCAAACACAGGCCGAGCTGACGTCATCACTCTTTGATGCCATGCCCCCACCTCTCCGCCGCTCCGTTCCCTTACGCCTCGCACATCACTGCCGTGGTGTTCCTTGCTGGTGCAGGCCAAGAAGGTTTATGTTCAGGACCGGCTGGCAGAGAGCGGCGAGGCTGTATGGCGTCTGCTGCAGGATGGGGCCCACTTCTACGTGTGCGGCGATGCGAGGTCCATGGCGGGGGCTGTTGAACGACAGCTGCTGCATATCATTGAGGCGGGGCAGGGCCAGGGCGCCGAGGCGGCTGCTGCCTACCTGTCCAAGCTGGCGGAGGAGGGGCGGTACCAGCGGGACGTCTGGCTGTCCTGAGCAGTACAATCAGGACTTGATACTCCCTCACCAATGTCGGGACGCATCCGTAACAATCAGCGTGCATGCCAGCGTGCCAGTGACCGATGTGCCGTTTGCCTCTTGGCCCAGCCGGCTGTTGTGAGGCTGAGCTGCCGATGAGCCCCGCCTTATCCTCAGTCCAGCACTTGTTCCCCAGACAGCGGCGGCTTGCAGGCCCACCCATCGTCTGTAGTTGACATGTTGTCTCATCTCTCACCTCCTGCTTGCATGCCTAGCATATAAAAAACTGTGCTCTTCGCACCAATAACTGCACCAATAACTGCCAGCCTTGTGTGCTTTGATAACGCTGCACT
Source organism: Ettlia oleoabundans (assembly GCA_019693395.1). Taxonomy (NCBI): domain Eukaryota; kingdom Viridiplantae; phylum Chlorophyta; class Chlorophyceae; order Chlamydomonadales; genus Ettlia; species Ettlia oleoabundans. The sequence goes on along the minus strand of JAAMXP010001006.1, from coordinate 3,951 downwards.
GCTCTTCCTGCAGTGCTCTTCTTTTTACTTTCCCGCTGCGGAGCAAATTTTAACGGGGCCAGCCGCCACTGCGCTCGGCGCTTGTTCAGTCTTTCATGTCAGTCCCAATTCGTTAGTTTTGAGTCGACCTCCCCAGTTTTTCGGGTGCCCTTGAGGGCCATGATAAGCTCCTGTTGCTATTGTTGATATGATAACACCCTTGTAACAATGTGGACTGACGGGCGCTGTCTGTCTTTAGGCCGAGATTTTCGAGATGACGAACCAATTGAGGTGTTCTGATTATGATGTCAGTCTAAATACATCTACCAAGATTGGGGATTTCGTGAAAGCGTGCGCAACTGGACTGGGATTTCAAAAAAATCCGCACAACGAGCATATGTGAAGGGTGCCCCAGCCGATAGCCAGGCGGGTGCACGTGCTGGCAGTAGCCCTGGCGTGTAGTGAAATCCAGACATACATGAAGTACACACATGGCAGATTGCAGAGCAGGAACATTGATTTGCCGTGGGACGCTCAGCAATATTGACTACGAGAGTCAAACCCAGTCATACCCTTTAGAATGCGTCAGGCCCGCTGTGCCGCTGCGACAGTGGCCCCTGGTGGGCCTGGCTGCGGGATCCATTGCCACCTCTCCGCCCATTAAACTTCATTCCACACAATCAGATGTGGCTTCTCAACTGCACTCCTGAACCTTCCATGAGATGCAGTATTCAGTGATCCAGTGAGTAGGGAGCGTGCCAAATGGCGGCCCCGGCGGTGACGGGTGGCGGCTTAGGGTTTCAGCCAGCATGCACGTGGGGACCCCTATCGACAGTAAGACGCTAAAGGAGCTTGGGTAGTTGCAGATGACGATAAAACCACACAAGCTGCTCGGACGCCACGCGGCTGCAGCGCTTTTTTGACCCTAAGCTGCGGGGCGCGGCAGGCCGTCCAGATCGGGTGTCCCTTTTGCGTGTTTCATTGCGATCATCCCTTTGCTGTGCACCCGCGGTGCTTTTGAAGGGGCGCCCCCCGCGTTCAAGCACCACCAGCAAGGCGATCAGCCAACTACGGCGGCGAACCGTTGACGCCGGCAGTCGCGCAATAGACCAAGCCATGCTGGGCGCACTGCAGCAGCCGCGCATTGCTGCAGCGGCGGCGGCGGGTGGCGTCAGCGAGCGTCGCTTTCTGCGGCAACGGCACGATGTTGCTTCGGGCACATGCAGGGGCAGGCGCACCTCACGCATGCATGCAGGCGCACCTAGTGGAGGCAACGCAGTGTTGAACAAGGGCACAGGTGCGGGCAAGGGGGGTTGAGGGGTGCGGGACAGCGTCGGTTGTTCCCTCAGCTTTGGTTGCAGCCTGCGAACAAAGCTGCTGTGATCGACAGGAATTTCTCCACTGTCAACCACATATGCCCCAGTAATGATTTGGTTTTCCTTTCAGGCCAGCCATTGTTGCCACCTATCCATCTGCCACTTTCCCGCCACCCCACCAGCCCTCCCCGCCTCCCGGCGGTCCCGTTGCTTCTTTATGCTTGGTTCAATCACCACACACCCTCCCTGCAGCCGCGTTTACCTCGTCAGACAGCCCAGTAGCGCAGCAGCAGAATGGGCAGCAAGCGGCGGCGGAGCTTTCTTACGTGAAAGGGGCCACGGACGTTCCGCTTTTGGAGGAAACAATTGGGCAGTGCCTGGACCGTACCGCCAAGGCGAGCACTGTACTGCCATGCCATACTCATGAACTGCTGTGCAGGTGGAAATGTCTGGGTGTGTGTTGTTGCTGTAAGGCACGTGGCTTGTCCATGCTAGCCTACCCACCCACTCGTGTGCCTGCTCCCTGCCTGCCTGCTGGCATACAGGCATTCCCCGACAACGATGCCCTGGTCAGCCTGCACCAGAGAGTGAAGCTGACTTACCGCCGATTTCACGCGCAAGTGGAGGAGGCAGCCAGGGGCCTGCTGTCCTGGGGGGTGCAGGTGGGTGCTGCCTGCTCTCCTGGAGGCTGCAGTTGGTTGTGGATGCAACAAAATGTGTGCATCAAGGTACCGCTGGCCTGGCAACGCGCGCCTGAGGCGTGTGCTTGGACTTGTTGTTGCTTAATATATAGACACGCGTCTATGTGCTGCATCTGTGCTATATATGTATGTTTATCTGTATGTCTCTGTGTGGCTGCAGAAGGGGGAGCGTGTGGGCATCTGGGCCCCAAACTGTGCAGAGTGGGCTGTGCTGCAGTTTGCCACCGCTAAGATTGGTGCCATACTGGTGAGGCCTGCCTGAGACCTGCCGCTTGTTACGCCAGCGGTATGCCCGGCCAGGCGTAAAGAGGATCGTTCCTGATTGGAAGGTGCCAGTGGGGTGGCTGATTGACATAATGGGGTGGCTGGTGTAATACAGGGCTTAGCTTAGGCTGCAGGGTGCCCGATTGACTAGCACACGGACGGTTGACGAGGGAAGCAGTACATAAGCCCCTCCGGCCCCGCAAGTCGTGGACGCCATTTTTCTGCTCCGACATGCAGGTCAACGTGAACCCCGCCTATCGCTCCGCTGAGTTGGCGTATGCGCTGCGCCAGGCTGGCATGAGCATGCTGGTCATGTCGCCAGGACCCAAGTCAGGCAGCCGCAGCTTTGTTGAAATGTTGGATGCGCTACGAGCTGAGGAGGCGCCGATGCTGCGGCGTAAGGTGCTCATCGCAGAGGAGGGGGACACTCCTGAAGGTGAGGGGGGTACGCAGGGCTGGGGAGATTGCCTGTGCTGCGCTGAGGCGCAGGGCGTCATTATTTGATGGGGGAGGGAACCCTGGGAGGTGAGAAGGGGGGCGGGCTGGGGGCCCTGTGTTATTACCACAGTTTAGTTGCACATGAAGGTGTGGCGCCAGCTTGGGAGGGGGAGGAAGACAGCATGGGTACAGAGGTCAGAGGTGCCTCTGGTGCGGGGCAGGTTACTGCTAGGAGACCACGTTTCTGAATGTGAATTAGTAATGTAGGGTGCAGTTGTAAGTGCTCGGACGGGCTCTGGCTTACTCATAGCCAACATCTAACGTTCCTTAACTTCCCGGCCAGCATGTGCCGCGTTCTGCCCGCTCGCAACCTTTGCCACCTCCCGTTCCAGACCAACTTTCTTTTTCCTCCCACTCTTGCTGCCATTTGCCACCGCCACCTTGTTTGCTGCAGGCTACCTGAGCTGGCATGCCTTGTGTGCTGCGGACAGCGGACCAGCACTTGCAGCAGCACTAGCGGAGCGGCAGGCGCAGCTGCTGCCGCAGGACCCCATCAACATACAGTACACCTCTGGTACCTGTCACCTGGCATAGGGATGTGCCTACAACGCACTGCAACATTTCCCTGATACTCGTCCATCAAGCTGCCTCAGGGAGTAGTTGTAGACTCCCCGGATCTCTCCTCCAGCCCTCCCTCTTGTCTGCTGTATCGCCATGCATTGCTCCTTAATGGACGCCGCCATGTGTCGGCTTGGTTGCTGCAGGGACTACCGGTTTTCCAAAGGCCGCCACCCTCTCACACCGCAACATCCTCAACAATGCGCAGTTCATCGCCCGAACCTGCCTCTACACGGACAGGGACAGGTGGGGAAAAGGGCAGCATCTGTGCCTGTGCATTTATGGGTGCCTAAGCTTGCACGTGTGCACCGAGGAAGGGCGCCGTTCAGCTTTTCTCACGAGTCCCCAACCAAGTGAAACACTTTGCACCTTGCAGAAACAACAGATCAGGCCCGCCTACCCCTTCCTCGCTATCTTTCTTTGCAGGGTGTGCATCCCTGTGCCCCTCTACCACTGTTTTGGTATGGTGATAGGCAACATGGCGTGCGTGGTGAGCGGCGCGGCAGCCGTCTACCCGGCTGAGTCATTCTCGCCTGACGCTACGCTGGCAGCGGTCGAGGCAGAGCGCTGCACATCCCTGTGTGAGTAGGGCTTACGGAGTGATGATGGTGGTGGTGTGTGTGTTGGGGTTGGGG
>JAAMXP010001005.1:16428-30347 GCA_019693395.1 Ettlia oleoabundans | reverse complement strand
GGGTTACAGGGAGTGTCAATTCAAACGGGGCAGCTCAAACGGGAGGATTGAGGTGGCCACGGCGGACGCAGCAGCAAAGGGACACATTTGCAATACAATTGTCAGGAGCGCATGGCTGGTGCAACAACGACCTGCTGTCTTTCTGAAAGGGGAAAAGGGGGAAGGAATCTGAAACACGTATCACTGCATCGTCCTGTATGTTACTTGGTTTATTCCAGCGGCCAACTATGCCAGCGCTCCCTCACTACGCTCTCTCCTCGTGTCGTGTCGGGTTGTGTGCATCATGTACGAGCGGTCGTCACCCAGCTGCGGGAGCCAAGCTGCTGCATCACGTGATACTGCAGCCTCATACATGTTACTGCAAATGGCAGGGGTCCTGCTATGCATCAGCCACCCAATGGGGCACCAGTGGGCGACAGCTGGTGCGCCTGATATCATGGTGACGTTGTTAGCCGCAGCCAAATCAGCAAGGGAGGGCGATTGCGACCCGCTGTTCGGAATGGGTACAGCAGCTTGGCATTAATGCCGTTTAAAGCGCCAAACCCTCAGCGCCAGCCAATACTCGCCGTTGCCAGCTCAGCAGCGTTGTCAGCTCAGCGGCACTGCACGCCACAGATTAGGCTGATGTGGCGCGCGCCCGAATCTCATTCTCGTACAGCTCGTGGTCAAACGCCCACACACCTGCGAAGATAGAAGCGGAACAAATGGGTGTTGAGTGAAGTCAAGTTGTTCAAGTCCAGCCGCTTGATTCCTAATGGACGCGGTGGTGTATCAGCGCACCAATGGAACAACCAGCATAAACCATTCCCGGCAAGGGAACCAGCTAACCAAGCTGGTCGTTGCGTCAGCCTGCCAAGTCGGGCATTCCGTGCCTTCACCTTCCGTCGTCCTCCTACCCAGTGTTATCCCCTGAAGGCCCCCGCCCCACTCACCGTGGCCCAGGCCCACACGCCGCAGCTGGCTCACGTAGTCAGCAACCTTTTTAATGTCCTCAACCTGTGACAGCAACCAAGCCAAAGGCGGACGTAGCGCTGGTGTCACAGTGGCGGTAGTGGTGGTGGTAATATTTTGGAGTTCAGGGCGGCAGCATACTGTGCAATCTGGGCGCAGCCACCCAGTGACTTGGGCGCTACAACACTTCATCACACCACTCTGTAGCGGACGCCAGTCATGAGCACCAAGAGCATGCAGCACAACTGCAACTGAGGGGACAGTCACAACCTGTACTGCCTCGGTAGCCAAAGATGTACCGCACCTGGTCCTGCAGCATGTCCTCCACGTACTGTGTCAGCTGCGGGTCGCCATGCTGGTCAACAGCCTGCGGTACAGCGGTACATGGGTGCAGTAATGGGCAGGCATTGAGCTGTTGCGCACCAGTGACGGCTTTCAAATAATTAGCGGCAGCTGCTGTAACACTAAGGGGCTGTCGCAGGAACTAGGGCACAGCACCCTGCAGCAGGACCATGCAATGAGTGGTTGCAGCAGGACCATGGCTCTTTCCTAACCCTTCCCTACCAAGACAGGGAGCCACTGCTGCAGCTTGACCAAGCAGCAACGGTCGCAGCAATTTCCTGGTCAGGCAGCAGCAGGGCCGTCCTCCATCAGTCAGGCAGTAGCAGGAGGCGCACAACCAGCGGCATTGATCTCTCACCTCCCACAGGTGCAGCAGCTTGTCAAAGTTGAGCTTCTCCAGGCTGAGGGACAGCTCCATGGCGTACAGCGCATCGCCTGCGACACGGGCGGTACAGGTACTAGCTGTGCACATTGGTGCTGGAACAAAGTGGGCCTCTCAAAAGAAAGAACAAGGGAGAGGACAACCGCTACGAACCCAGCAGAGAGGCACAGCAGGTGCAGACTGGTCCATTTGGGCCATTGTTATACCGGGCTCAAGTCACAAGCAAAGAAGGGGTCTCCTTCAACACTTTCAGCCTTAAATAGTTCTGACTGCCTGCTTAAATGTTCGTTTCGGCAACACAGGCCCAGCAGGCTCAAAAGGCCCAGCCAGTGCAGCAGGCGCACCCTTCTCTGGGTGGTCAAACTCGGTTTCCGGCATGACAATGGCGTTGAGCTTCACCCGCCCGCCCCGTGTGTTCTGAAGGTCAATCAGCTTCTGCAAGCAGGGGGACAAGAAGGGTGGGGTGATGGTGGGGGTGCTTAAACAACACACATCCACCCTTGCTGCTCTGCTGTGCCGCAGTTGTGTTGCGCCTTCGCCACCACTCTTGCCACTCCGTGGCAGCCGTTTTCGTCCCTTGTTCCCTTGATAGTTGGCGAGCCACCCATTGCACCCACACACTACACCACCTTCCCACCAGCAGGAACCCAGCCAGCGGCCGACTCACCCCCAACCCCCCCCCACCTGCGCGTGCTCCCGCTCCTCCAGGCTGTTGTCCCGGAAGTAGTGCGCAAAGCCGGGCAGTGACACGGTGTCACGGTCAAAGTAGCAGCTCATGGAGTGGTAGACGTAGGAGATGCTGTGGGTGGTGCAAGGCGGGGGGGAGACAAGAAATAAAATGGTATTTAAAAAGGAGGGGGAGAGGCTGGAGGCTGAAGGTAACCAGATAAATTGAGGGCAAGCATGCTGCACTGACGTGCCAACTGCTCCAAAGTCCCACTATAAGTAAGGATTGCAAGCAGGCTTCGTGCAAGCAGATGTCGCGCCCCAGCAAGTTGTTGGATCCAAGGCAGCCATCAGGACACTCACTTGTACTCAATGCTGCAACAAGGGGGATGGGGAGCAAAGGGAGGCGACATCAGGATTAATCACCGGGGCAAGGTCGGTTTGCAGAGGATTGCCACGTCACCGCTGTGTTGAAAACCCTAACACCCCTCTGAAATGTGGATTCAAGAGTTGCATAAAGCATGAGCTTCCTGGTCCCATCACCCTGCCTGTGGCTCTTTTATTGGGCTGGCACTATTTTGGGCAGCACCTGCCGCACAACACCCCTGCCGCTGCCACCGTCACTCAGTGGCAAAGCTGCGACCCTCCTTGCCGTGCTGAACTGACTTACTTAATCTGTTCGTTAATGGCAGCCTCCGCCAGTGGCTGGAAGGTCTTTGATCGCGCAAATGAAGGGCTGGAGCCGCCAGAGGGCATTTTCGCTGTGTCCGCTAGCACCGGCGCCACCTGCAGGCAACGGGGGAGCATTGTTCACCGGACAAGATTGCTCTTCCAGTTCTGAACGTCTAGCTGAGGAGCACACGTGCCCTGGGAGCTCGTCGCTGTGGCTCCAGTGGTCGCATGGACTCGGGGGATCGGAACCCCCGCGGCCAGCCAGATGCGACACCCAAACGCGAGCGACATGCCTGCTGAACCGCTGGGCCGCACCTCCTCAAAGGGTTTGAAGACCACGCCTGTAATTGTGTCTTGCTTGTCCTTGCCCTTGGTGGCCTTCACAGCCACGCAGCGCCGGCGCCCAGAGCGTGCCGACACCCTGCCTATGGATTGGCGCAGGGTGCTAGGCCCCGCGCGCGTGCTAGCTGCCTGCATGCCTAGAGAGGGTTCCGGCGAGTTGGGCGGAGAGGTGCAGAGACTCTGTGTGGCCGCTTGGCTGAGTGATGATATCGGAAAGCGATCAAAGCGGCTTGACGGCGCAGCGGTTGGCGAAAAAGGACCCCCAACTTTGTGCTGAGCTGGCAGGGCGGCTGCCGCTGCCCCTCCTATCCATGCCGGTGCAAAGGGAAGCGTAGGCCAAACTTTGGTTATTTCAGCCAGAAGCACTCAGTATGCCAATGTTTGGTAGGTGTGGTAATGGATCTACATGCAAACAGCCAGTTCAGTTATATCGTGTTTGCACTGCCGCCGTGACGGGCCAAGCACGGTATGCCGGCTACTGAAGGCCTATGCAGCTCCTGGGTAGCTTCACTCCTCTGCCTGCCCCAGCCAGGCTTCGTCCCCAGCAGACATTCCAAGTCCCTTGCAGCAGTCCTCCAGCAGGCCCCGCAGGCACTCTGACAGCTCGGTGCAGCGCTGAAGCTCCTCACGCCATCTGGGCCAGAACAGCGGCGTGGCACATGCAGCCAGCAGCTTCTCCTCCACAAAAGCCACCGCCAGCGCCGCATCCGGCAGCACCTCAGCTCGGCTGCTGTGCCGCAGGCGTGCGCTGGCACATGCCACCCGAGCCAGGCTGGACAGCACTCCCTGCTGGGCTTCCTGGTAGCTTCTAAGGTGGCGGAAATAGGCAGCCAGCAGCGCCCCTGCCTCCTCTGACAGTACTGGCTGGGCCTGCGCCTGAGCAGCCTGTACATGGTGCTGCAGTGCGCTGCGGGCTGCTGTCTGCTCCTTGACATTGCACGTCCCTGGCGAGCCTGTGGGGGGGCAGCAAGCACAGCGGCTCGTTCAAGTGGCATGACCGGCCTCCAGGCGGTCCATCCCCTACCTCAAAACAACAACAAAGACATGCGGAGTAGCCAACCAAGGCACTCTAAACCACCCTCCAGGTCACTCACAGTCATAACCCACCACCCCCCTCATCCGTCCACCTGCCACCCTGCCTTGCAGGATGCTGTCCATCATCGCCTCCACTTCATCCTCCGTCTCAGCCGTGGCGCCGACTAGCAGGTCGTGCTGGCAGAAGAAGGGCAGGGAGAAGCGGTTGATGATGCGCTCGGTGAGGCATAGTCCAGCACTGCCGCTGCCACAGCGGCCTGTCTTGGACAGATCTGCAAGCCAGCAGGTGATTGGCTGAAAGTGGGGCTTCAACAAATGGCTGCCAATGCAAACACTTGGAGCCAGTGGCATGGCATGGCATGGCATCCAGCTGGGCTTCTCAGCTCATGCTGCTCCTTTTACTCTGCCCTCACAGTGCCTTCGCCACGACAGTCTGTGCTTACCCTGCTCGTGCATCATGGTCCAATAGGTGGCACCCACAGGAACACACAGCTCGGGGCCGCCAGTGCTCAGCACTGCCTCGCCCGCCGCCATATGCTGCCCTAGGCCAATGGCACGCTTGGCATCAAGGCTGGAGGAGCACAGCAGCAGCACGCCAGGCGCTGCCTCCGCCAGTTGACCACCCACAGCCAGAGGCACAGGCAGCCCCAGTGAGGGCTCCACATATTTGGCGTCCAAGCTGGGAAGCAGGGCCCCGGGGTCAGCTGCAGAGGCACGCACGCTATGATCGCACAGCGTGGCAGCCATAGCGCCCATAAAGCGCTGGATGTGGGGCTCCGGTCCTGCTGCTGTCACCATCACATTGACCTGCAGTGCAAGGCAAAGGTAAGGATTGGCTGGGGTCCACAATTGACTCCATAGAGAAAAGGGCACCACGGTGAACAGAGAACCCAGACTGCTCGCAGTGTTGTGTCCTGGCGCTTGAGATGGTGGGCCTCAGCATTGCATAAGGGGTACTGGACGCAGCTGGCATGCTGATCTACACCAGAGGCAGCATGAAAGGCGTGTAGTTTAGAAGCTGCCTGCTGCAAGGCCCCACCTGGTTCCTGCTGGAAGCCACCCGACGGCGCAGCATTGACTGCGGCTCTGGGTCCTCCTCCAGCCTCCTATCTAGCTGGGTACGCCCCGTCCCAGTTGCCGCAGCACTGAGCAGCAATGCCATCTTGAGCAACGCGCTGGCTGCTACTGGCAGTGCAACATTCAACACTTGCAGGATGGCATCCAGTCCACCAGCAGCCATGGCAGCCAGGTGGCGCACAGCGTCAGCACCCAGCTCGCTCGCCGGGGTAAGCAGGGTGGGCCGCAGAACCTGCACATTACAGGCCTCCATCTGGACGGCAAGGTACGGGAAGGAGCAAGACAGCAGGTTAAGCCGTAAGACCAGCAGCTTCAAGAACATCCTGCATCAGCATCGGTCATGGCGCCAGCCAAACTTCCGCCAGCCGAACACAAGACAAGCAAATGAACTACTTCACAGCACATTTCTCTAATGCTGTACCTCACCTTGAAGCTCAAGGTGAGCGGCACTTGCCCCGCCTGCGGCCCTACCATGCCGCCACCTCCGCCAAAGAAGCGGCCGCAGCCGGTGGCCAACACTCGATCACCAATGCACACTTGACCGCAGAGGTCGTCAGCCAAATGCACCGCCACCAGCGCAGCACCCAGCTGGACGGATGGTCCAGCCCGCAGAGCCGCATCCGAGCTCAAGTAGACCACTTGGCCCTGCACAGTGGAGTGGTGCAGTATCATGAGCTTGGCATCATGATTATGCAGCTGGCGGAGCGGTAAGCAATGGCAACCGAGATGACACTTGAGGTGACAGCAGCAGCATCCACTCACAGCGCCGGGTTGAGCGACACCGCTGCAAAGCTGTTGCGCTGCCAGCACCCACCTTCACCATGACCCGTGCCTTCTCCACTTCCCTCAATGCCCCACCGCAGCAGGCTGGTGGTGGTGCTGCACTGCGGAGCATGCAGACCTTGGAGCAGGAGACGCATTGGAAAGAGCGCACTGCAGGCTGCTGGAAGATGGCAGTGGTCGCGACGCAGACGCCGTGGCAGGAGAACAGAGCGCCTGGGGCGCAGCGCATGCATTCCAGCGCTTCTGGCACGCTCAGCTCAGCTGCTGCCATCAGCTGGCGTGGGCGCAGCCATAGGCGGTGGCTGGCAGGCAACTCCTCAGCCTGCTCCAGCACGTGGATGGCTGTTTGACGAACAAACTCTGCAGCAATGCAGACCCGTCATGAGCGATGCAAAAAAGGTATGGCACCTGGACGTCTGCATTTCGGAAGTGCTTGGGTTTTGTCTGCCACTGCAGCCCTGCAAAGCCTTGGCGCGCACCGGGTTCGGTCAGCAACGCTTTTACTACTTCTGCGTGCTGCTGGCTGCATGCCAGATGCACTACGTCCACGAGAAGCAGCAGGCAGCCTTCGCTGTGTTGCTGCAACTGCTGCGTCCCAAGCCAGGCGGCCACGGCCGCATGCAGGGAGCTGGGTTCCTCGTGATCCATGTGTTTGCGCTACAACGGAACTATTTTTAGGCAAGTACCACAAGGTAGATCGTGATACGCGAACAGTTTGACAGTTTCACCTTGCAAGAATAGAAAAGAAAGATCATGGAACAACTGCAGCGCAGCCTGCCTCTCTTTCCATGTCCTGGGCTGCATCCCTTCCATTACAAGCGCTGCAATTTGATATCAACCTTGTTGGACTACCAGCACGCATCCCCTGCCGAGCCGTTTCCCGCTCAGCCACCAGGGCTTGACACACCCGCCTGTGCCCGCCAGCTCGCCAGTCAGCATGCGAGCATGACGTGCCACAGTACCACACCACCCGGCAACCCAAGCATTTCTTGCTACCTGCTCCTTCACCGGCAGAAGGTCCACCCTCAGCAACCAGGTTGCTGCAGACCAGGTAGGCACAGCTGCGTGTGACCGCTGCTTGGGCCAGCTCCAGCCGGTCCTTTCCTGCCTGCCCCATCAGCTGCCAGCCTTCTTACACCAGGTTTGCCAGCTCAAGAGCAGGCTGCACCTGCCGCTGCCACAGCAACGCAATCTCCCTCAGTAGCTGCAGACCACCGCTGACCCTGAACATGCCTAGGGAAGCTTCCTCCTGGGAGCGCAGTGCATCTACCGCAGCCATCAGCCGTTGCAGCAGCTGCTGTGCTGGAACTGCAGATTTACTTTGCCCATTCTCAGGCCCGGCAGCTTCAGACGTGCTGCTGCTGTATCCGCTGTCGGCGGCAATACCCTGCTGCAGCTCGCCAGCTGCTTGCACCACTCCATCAACCAGATGACGGCATGCTTGAAAGGAGTCCTTGGCCTGCAGAAAGCATCGCAAAGATCCAACATGACTAAATCGGCTGCATCAATGGGTCCTGAAATCGCAATGCCATTTTAAGGCGTTTCTGCCCCAGGAACATCCACGCTTCAGTTCGATCTGTATTGCAAAGGCCCACATCGTGTAGGCACCCACAACATTGCCAGCATGCCCGCCCGTATGAGACTGATGCTGGCCTTTGGCTGCACCCGTGCTACTTCACCAACACAGATGCACAACTGCGCCTTCACCTCCTTCTTTCTCCTCAAAATCAATCATCTGCACTGCAACGAGATTGGCAGCTTAAGAAGCATTGATTGGGTAGGGAACCAGCACTACGCAACATGTTGTGCAAAGTAGTTGTGAAGATAGGTAGATGAAAGAGGCAAGAGTATTCAGAACTCGTTGGGGCAACTTTTCCACAGGCTGGAAAAGTCACAAGCTGCACCAAGCTCAACAACGGATAACTTGCTCCCATAAGGTTCGGCAGCCTTTCGAGGAATTGTTACTTTACAGCAGGCCAGCCCAACCGCCAAAAATGCGTCGAAAGGAGGAGGCTGCGGACAGCAATGTCAGCACCCGCACTTGTTGCCAGCTGCACCGCCTGAATTGTCGTTCAATGCGCTGCCGCAGCCGCTTTCGCATGGCGCAAATCAAGTGAGCTGCAACCAGCAGGCGGGCAGACCTTTGAATTGTAGGTGGCATGGAACCAAGTCAAGGTGGCGCCAGCTCAAGCATGCCAGGACATGATAATGCCATGTGCACACGCACCTACTGTCGGCAGAGGCGCTTGTCCTGGCTTCACCGCTGGCTGCTGCCTCCACACTGCCCCACGCTAGTATTGCCAGCTGATTCAGGTGATGCAACAGCCTGCCCCAGTCTCCAGGCTGCATTCTCTGCACCAAATGCGACTGGCGTGTCAGCAGCCAGTGCACCATGCGACAGCTGCGGATGTGCAAGCGGCGCAGCTGCTTGGCCAAGCCTTCGTCAAGTGGTGGCTGCTTGAAGGGCGTGCAGCTGCCGTGCACTGCAAGCAGGCGGGGCGAACAGTCACAAGCCATGATGTGCGTTTCACGAACAGAGCGTAGCTTTCACAGTCAGGCAACATACAGACAAAGACTGGCCCTGACAAGCATTCATAGTCCAAGGCACATAGATACAACCTTACCTGACAGGGCATGCAGTGTTAGAACCCACGATATTCCCAAGTGCTGGCCCCTGACCTCCGCAGGCTGTTGCTGCCGCTACCTCCAACTCTGACAATACTTCTCAGCTCAGTCCAGCCCGCTAGACACAGCTGTTGCATCAGCTCTAAGCAGTGCGATGCACCATGCGGCAGATGCGAGAATGAAGCCGCACAGCTGACTTGCCAGACTTTCAGGCAGCTGCTCATGCAGCAGCCCATTGTCGGCCTCGCAGAGTTTGCATTGGGCTGCTATCCAAGGCAATGAATGCATCCGCCACACGTAGGCCACTAAGGCACCTGCCAGTACCAAAGCAGCTTTCTTCTGCAGCTGCCCCTCCTGCACGCTGCACTGCTGCTGCTGCTGCTGGCCCTGCTGTGTGGCCACTTGCTGCTGCGCTGCACTAACCACCTGGGACAGCTGCGGCAGCAAGCGCAGAGAGGCATCCGCGGACGTTGCCCACTCTGCTAGATGCTGGTTGCTGTCCACAGTTGTGACTTCCCCGATGAGCTGCACAGTGCAGGCAATATACCCGCACGTGCTTGGAATAATTGCTGGGTATTCAGCAGCTGGTACCGCCTGCAGAATACGCAACATATGCGGTGCCGCTACCATAACATTCCAGGCAACTGCCTGCCAGGCCTCGTCAGCAGCCAGGCCCTCTGCGCTACTGCCACCTGTGCTGCTGCTGCTGCAGGGAGTGCTGGACGAACTTCCGCTGCAGCTATGGCTGCCTGCCCCGCTGCTGCTGCTGCTGCTACTGTCAACAGCAACTAAGCAAGCTAGCTCTGTTGGCTTGCGCTCTGGGTAGCAATGAGCCGAAGCAAGCCTCCCGACCACCTGCAACAGACAGTCCTGTGCTGTCTGCAGCAGCCTCGCCTCGCTGTCGTCTGCCGTTAAACAGCCACCCAGCCACCCAGCCACCCAAGGCGTGCGCAGCATGCTGCACCACCACAGCTGCCTCTGGCTGGCTGGCAACTGCTGCCAGTGCGGGCAGCAATGCTGTGCCCGTGAGTGCGCCTCCTAAATCCCGAGCAGCAAGCAGCAGCCGTGTTCTGTCGCTCCTGAGGATGTGCTGGCCCCTCATCTCGCCTCCACCCATACCGCTGCTGGCAATCACACCGCTGCTGCCACTCCCCCTAGCGCTACCAGCTGCCATGTTTGTTGAGGAGGCAGATGGTGATGGCTTTGAAGGCTGACTGTGATGCTGGGCAAGCAGCGCAGCGCAGCAAGCGTGTTGCTGCCAGAGGCAGCGTGGGGTGCGTGGCGGCTGCGGCTGCGTGACGCTGGCATCGCCTGGAGGCTAGCAGTAGGTACGCTACGCGCACATACTGAGGAGTGAGCCAGCTATCAAGGCCCTCACCTGCAGAATGAAAGCAGCAGGAGATGGAACATATGGCTCATATGTGAGGCAAAATCTCGCCACAACTGCCACCCTGCTGCTCCGACAATCAGTCCAGATAAAAGTGTGGCGCAAAGCCATGTGTCCCATGCTAGCCATATTGTGGAACAGCAGTTGCAATACCCACCCGGTCGCACGCCAAAACTGAATGCCAGTGTGGCTTGAGCCAGCCAGTTGATTGCCGCTTGCGGGTTGCTGACGGCTGCGACAAACGCCTCTTCCATTTGCAGCCACCACAACCTGGCGCGCACCGTTTGCAACTGTTTGTTGGCAAACTTATGCATCTCTGGCACTACACTTACGTGCAGAGTAGCCTCTGCCAGTGCAGCCAGCTGTGCAACGCCTGCTCGAAAGATGAGCTGCAGCGGCCCCTGGGCAATGCGGAACGCATTATTGCGCTGCACCCGCACTGACCCAGCTCGCCGCAAGCGATGGGCCTCGTAAGCAGCATCGAGCTGCGTGTTGACAAATTGGAGAAAAAGTTCTCACTCCTGCCAGGTAAGTTGGTGTTAAGGCGGGACAACGCCTGTGATAGCTCCACCATCTTGCTGCGGAGCAGAGGGAGGGGTAACTGCAGTGCCTCAGCATGCAATGTGAACATTCTGCTATGATGTGTGTTTGCACGTTTTATAGCGCACCAAACAACAATTCTAGCCATTCAGGGGCTGATGTGAACAACCTGTGGAGCAGGCGGCGCGCCACACGCCGCGGCCAGGCTGGGCGGTCCTACAAACCTGAGGAGCCGCGGTCGCGCTGCAGGTGTTTATATGTTCGCATTCAGTGATAGCGACTGCATACAACTCCTTTGCATATCGCAGCGCCTTGGAAGCCGGCCCTTCGGAGCTGGCTGGCCAGAACCCCGCAAAGGCGATCCAACAGTCGTTGCAGAGTGGCTTCCATCGTGATTGGGTTGCATATCAAGTTGCGCCGAGCGCTAAAGGTGACTGGCATGTGAGGCAGGAGCTGCACCACCAGCGGGCAAACAACCAGGCCTCTGTCTGCTAGTGCTAATGCCCACATCGGTTAGGGAACAGGCATAGCCACGCCATGGACCCTTGACCTGCCTGCCACGCCGCATTTTGCTCCGCAGCCAGCGCCTGATATATGCCTGTGCCCGTTGCCCGCCAATTGGAGCACGTGAAAGCTATGCCGCATTGTTGCACTGGCTGCATTACACGCCGGGTTTGTTTCAATAATCGATTATGTTGCTAACAATAACCTCCCCTTCCATAGGGCAGCTTTTCCCAGCTCTAACGCCGTCTCAAGCCCCCTAGGCGCACACCAGGTATGTTGCAACCGTGCCCTAAAGGTGGCCTGGTTGCTGCTTTGTGCCCTTGTTAATTTCAATATTGTTTTTTCAACCCTTTCATGACAAGAGGAGAACCAATGGACAGCCCACAGCGGTCCAGGCGGCTGCAAACGGAGCAGCTGGCTCAAGCAGCCTGCAGAGGGCGCTTAGGAAAGGAGCTGGTAGCTAGTTGGGGCCTGGGTGCCAGCAAGCTTGTTCTAGTTGCTGTCTGCCGTCTAAAGTTTGGACATACACACCTGTTGGGCAGCAACATAGGTCAACCTAGCTACTAAGATGCCGCGAAACAGCTAGCAAAGAAGCGTCCCCGCCGCGGATTGTTCTTTCCCTGTGGCGCAGAGCTTAACCTTGGACCAACCAAGCCAGCCAGCCAGCCATGGCGGACTCGCCAGGAGGAGGGCAGGAGCAGCCTGTGCAGTACCATGCGCCGCAGCCAATCTACTTTATTGTGGTGGCCATGCTCATTGGCCTCCTGACGCGCACCGTCACGGGCGCCTGGCCGCGCCGCCTGCCTGCACTACCGGTGCCATTCACAGGTGAACAGGCGACGCCTGCAGTAGTGCTTGCTGCGATCTGTATGTTCAGAAGTTCGCAGCTGCAGCGAAATGTTATTCAGACGGGATATCATTGGTATAGGAAGTTTCTCAATTCCTCTTTTGAAGCAACATCCTACCCCTTTGAGATGCTTGCAAAGAGAGGCAGGCACTCTGGCACCCACTTGCCAGCCACCGAACCGGCACACCGGTGCTCCCCAATCCCCATCCTTGGCAGGTCTGATGTTTGTATGGGGCGCGCTTGTGGGGTTGGCAAACAACGGCGGTGCACATGTCAACCACATATCCGAGGGCATAGCGGCCTGGGAGAACATTTCTCCGGACCTCATTTTTGCGGTGGGTGTGCGAGGACGTATGTGCTAGGCAATCCAAGGTTTGCGCTACATAAGTAATTACAAGCTGAGTTGGGGACAACACGGGGAAGGGCAAGGGAGCACGGATTCGAAGGGAGTCCAACGCCTCTTTATTCCTTAACCCGGAAAATAACCCCCGACCCACCCACCCATCCTCACATCTATTCATCTCCAAATGCAGGTATTCCTGCCGGTGCTTGTGTTTGAGAGCGCCCTCAGCATGGAATGGCACAAGGTGAAGCGGCTGTGGACCGACGTGCTGCTGCTGGCCATTCCAGGCACCTTGTATAATGCGGCCCTCATCACATTTGTCGCCAGGTGTGGCAGCTGCAGGGGAGGGAAGGGATGGATGCATGTGCATGCATGCATTGGCTCGATTCATGCACAGTGAGGGTGTGTGGGTGTGGGCAACCTCTTTCTGCATCCCTAAACACTCTGTCTGCCCACATTCTGCCTAGACACAAAAAGGTTGCGACACGCACAGCCCAGGCATTACCCACCCACCCGGCAGCAACGCTGTGTGCCCACCTGCGCCTCCGCTAGACCTTACTTTTTTTCACACGTCACCCCTCCGCATCAGGTGGGTGCTGCCCTACGGCTGGTCCTGGAGCGAGGCGAGCCTGTTCGGCGCAATTGTGAGCGCCATTGACCCAATCGCTGTGGTGGCCGTTATAAAGTCTGTGAGCGCCTCGGCCACCCTGGGCACCGTCATAGAGGGAGAGAGCTTGCTTAATGATGGAGTGGCCTTCGTGCTGTATGAGATATTCAGGGTGAGTCCCCTTTGTGATGGCCCACCCCTTTGTGATGGCATTTAGGTGGCACTCAGGTGACGTGCAATGGTTCAGCCGGGCACAGACTTAGCAGTGCCCTTGTCAAGCATGATATTTTGGCAGGGAAGGTGAGCTGTGCTAGCGCGAAGCGGTCGTTGCCACTGTGGCCATGCAACCGCCGGATGGACTGCACATGCCTCCCTCCTACAAGCCACTCCAGCGATCCGCGGCCGGAACCCAGCTGCCTGCAGCGCCTACCGCCGCCATTTGACCAGCACCCTAGAATAGCGCAGGCACCATGCTCCCGTGCCTCTCTGCCTCCCAAGCTGAGGCTGCCTCCCTCATTTGCGCTGGTGGATTTACTGAGCTGGAAAAGCGTGTTGCAACTGTGGCTGACATACCAATTGTTTGCCTGCCTGCACAATGCGGGTGCAGAAGTGGCAAGCAGGTGACAACCCCACCGCCGGCGGCGTGGTGGGCTTCACATTTCAGGCAAACCATGCTGCCTGCAACAATGGCTGCCTGACAAAAAAATGTTTGGCGTCTGTCTCTGTGCCAATCTTGCCGTGTATGCCATGCTAATCGGTGCAACGGACTTCGGTGGCGACGTCGTGCTTGTTTGATGATTTTGTGGTGCGAAGCTT
>JAAMXP010001005.1:0-16417 GCA_019693395.1 Ettlia oleoabundans | reverse complement strand
CCCCACCCCACCACCGGCCACTCTGTGCAGGCAGTGTTTGGGGGTGCAGGCCTGGGTCTTGCCTTTGGGCTGAGCTGCACCGCCTGGCTGACCCTGTTGTTTGAAGATTCTGTGGGAGAAACGTGGCTGATGGTGGTCACCAGCTACTCGCTCTTCCTCCTCTCAGATGAGGTAAGACGAGCTCTGCGACTCCCGTTTGCGCAGTGGGCATGGCCGGTCATTATTGAGAGGGTGTACCGGGGCATTGCTTTCTTGGGACAGTACATGGCTCATTCTCCTCCACACTTGATGCATGTATCTAAATGCGTGCATATACCACACCAGCCTCATCCGCTGCCGCTGTCTCCTGTGCGGCTGCTGCTGGCGCAGGTGCTCAATACCTCAGG
The DNA here is from genome assembly GCA_019693395.1 of Ettlia oleoabundans. Taxonomy (NCBI): domain Eukaryota; kingdom Viridiplantae; phylum Chlorophyta; class Chlorophyceae; order Chlamydomonadales; genus Ettlia; species Ettlia oleoabundans. The sequence continues at coordinate 16,031 of JAAMXP010001005.1, read as the reverse complement.
CATCCTTGCCCTCGTTTTTTGCGGCCTCTTCATGTGCGCTGTCGGCCAGCATCGCATCAGCCACAGGGCTGCACCCAACGTATTTTTCTTTTGGTGGGTGTGGTAGAATGTTGTGACAGGAGTGTAATGGCAAGCTGGTGTGCCAGACACCTGGTTGCCACTTTTGATTGCGACGCACCCCTCCCCCGGGGGCCACGCCGTCGTTGCCCTTTCGGCCCGTCCTGCGATCTTGCGTTCCCGTTCCAGTGCCCCTCTCGCATTTCGGCAGCTGTGCATCCAGCCGCAGAAGCCATTCGCACCCAGACTCTGTTTGTTGCTGTGCATCGCCTTGTCTCGCCTTCATTTGTCCTGCCTTGCTCTGCCTGGTCTGCTTGCTCATGCGTGTGTTCTGCAGGGACTGGGCCAACTGGACCGCCAACACCCTTATCTTCTTCCTCTCAGGCGCCATCATCGCAGCAGAGACCTACCAGGCCTCCCCCTCCATACTGGCCCCCCGCGACTGGGGCTACGCTGTGGCGCTCTGGCTGCTGCTGGTGGCCATCCGGGGCAGCATGGTGCTGATCTTCTACCCGCTGCTCAGCAGGTTTGCTTTGTGACCCACCCCCTGTCGACGCGCTGGGCCACCCTTGGCTGCACCACCATAAATGTGGAGTATTGCTGTAGCGATCTGTTCCCAACAGTTTATATCAAAGTTTATACACCATCCAAGGTAGTCTGAGGCAAACAGTGCTTGTGTTGCTGCAGGCTGGGTTACGGGCTGAGCTGGCGTGACGGCATCGTGCTGACCTGGGCGGGCCTGCGGGGCTCAGTGGGCCTGGTGCTGGCACTCTCCGTGCTCAATGCCCCAGGTGACACGCACCAAGCGGCATTGTCCCGCATCCTGGTGATGTGACTTGCCTGCCACGCGTACTGCTTGTGTTCCTGTTGGCTTTATGGTACCGTGCATCTGTACCGCATCATTGCACCCTGGGCAGCAGCCCGCTCGGCCAGCCTTGGACTTGCCCAAGCTACAAACACGTCCAATATTTAAAGCGCGCACACTGCCGTTCATCCATGCACACGATAACCAATTTGCTCTCTGCTCTCTCTTCCGGCAACGCAGCAATGCTGACTGTGGGCCCGACCCCAATCCCGCCCCTGTCCAACCCTGCAGAGCTGGGGGCTCTGCAGTACCGCACCCTGGTCTTCTTCTTCATGGGCCTGCAGTCGGCGCTGACGCTGCTGATCCAGGGCACCACCACACAGCCGCTGCTGCGCCTGCTGGGCTACCTGAAGCTCAGTGCGGTACAGAAGGACGCGATGCGCCACGCTGCCTATGCTGTGGAGGAGTATGGGCGCGAGGTGGAAGGTGGGCAATGGAGGGGTGGGGTGAGGTGGAGAGGATTGGTGCGAAGTGGGGCATGCTGCATGCCTTGTTAGCCCCCTTTCTAAACACAAGAAAGGGCAATTCTCTCAGTTGTCTTTCGTTCCTTGGTGGAGGAGGTTAGTCCTACATATCTTTTTTCCCTGCCTGCCTGGAATAGAGGAGGAACTTGTGGAGACCACAGCAGGACCACAGCAGGACCTGCTGGGTCAGCCTGACTGGGGGAAAGTGGAAAAGCTGAGTTCGCTCAAGATTGTCAAATTGGTTGAGCGCCGCCCAGAGAGGAATGGCAGGCGTGGCCACAAGAGGAAAAGGCAGCAGCAGGGTGAAACGGCGCCGCCCCCAGCAGGCCCGGGGGAAAGCCAGCACAAGGGCCAAGGCAGTTATGATGGCGATGGTGATGAGAGTGAAGATGATACGGACCATCAAGCGCAGGTGGGTGCAACTCCCATTGAACTGAGTAGCAAACGCAGCTTAATGTGATGGGAACAAGCAGCCTACCTTGCTGCCAACCTTGCCTTTTTTTGTGCGCAAGAACGTTCATCATCCTCAAAGCCTATTTGCATGCTCACGGTTGCATGCTTCACCCGCTGTTGCCGGCTGACTTGCCTGCCTGCCCTACCTGGCTGCCTGCCTTCCTGCCTGCCTGCTCCTCCCTGAGCAGTTGAGGGACATCCGCAGCAGGCTGCTGGGAGTTGCGCGCAGCGGCTACACCCAGATGTTCACCAACAAGCTCATGCCCGCAGCCGTCTTCACCGTGCTCCTGGCAAGCACCTGCAGCACTGCTGGGGGCGGCGCATGCTGCTAGTGTTGTTTCGTTGTGTGTGCCGCGTGCTGCATGTGGTTTGCGCGTGGCGTGTTGTGCTGTCTGCTGTGTGGTGGCAAATACGGGCATAGAGCGGCGGGTCTGACTTGCCAACCTACTCGGTTTCTTTCTTGCTCCCTTTTGCCCTTTTACAGCCGTCAAAATTAGTGCAACCTGACTGAAACCAACATCTGCCACTGCAGGAAAGCGTGGAAGCTGCTTTAGATGACGTGGATGAGGGGCTGTGCGACTGGCGCCACTTGAAGGCCGGCATGCCGTGGCTAGACAGGATGGAGCGCCTCGACAGGTAAGCACTGGCTGTTTGTAATATGCGGTGTGTGTGTTCTAACGTGTGTATGCGGTGTGATTTGCTTTTCCCCCTCATTAAAGTTTTAAGTTTTTGTTCTCTTAATGTTTTTCCCTTTTTATTTTTTATTTTTTTCTTTGTTGGGACGGGCAAGGGGGGGGAGGATGGGGGGGGGGATGTGGCACGGCCACGCGGTTACCACCTCCTGGCAATGAAGTTCACCCACCCGTCAAGTTGCTGCATCAACATGTGATTGCTCCATCCATTCAAGTTGTTACTGGCGCTGCTCTCCCGTCATCACAGGTGGCTCTCCTCCGGACGCTGCGCCCGCCTGCTGTACATGTGCCGCCGCTCGCTGGTACGCCCGCTGCTGAAGACCGCGGCCAGTCGGGAGGTTGGCTCCACTGTGGCCTTTATCCAGACCCATCGCTATGCTCGGGCCCAGCTCAATTCTTTTGAAACCATAGAGGAGGATCTGGAGGCCGGCAGCAGCGACTTGGATAGCCCTGGTGGCGGCAGCACCCAGTTGGATGGGAGGCTGCAGAGCGGGCAGCGGCAGCTGTCGAAGCAGCAGCGCAGTGACTCGCAGCAGCCGCCAGTCACTCCTTTCTGGCTGGGTGCGGGGGCCGGGCAGCAGAATGGGTATCAGATACTGGCAGAAGTGATGAGGCGCATCCACACCCCACGCCGCAATGGGCACCACGACAATAACGGGCCCTCTGCCAGCTTTGCGCAGCTAAGGGGGGCCGACTGCCAGCTGCGCAGTGCCATTGCAGCGGCGTTAGCACAGGTGTTGGCGGAGAGTGAGGCTGAGGAGCGGGAGGCGTGTGCCCACCTCAAGTCCCTCAAAGAGAGGCACCCGGATGCTGCTTGCAAGGTGACCCAGTGGTGCTGGACCGGGTATGTTGGGTGCATGAAAGGGTTCAGCTGCGCTGCTTTGCCCATAATGTAACAAGACTTGCCAGAGTGCTTGCCGCGCCCGTTATATTTCCAACCCTACCTGTGCCAAGCGCTGCGGCATGCTCCGCTTATCGGGAACCTTTCTCGCTGCGCAGGTGGCTACTGTGGAGGCAGCGGTGGTTCTGCTGGATCAGAAGCAGCACTTCTTACAGCAGCTGCTCTCCGCAGGTGCGTGGCCCTCGCCTACGCATTCAAACACTGCATATGCAATTTTACATGTCGCAATGACCCCTCTGCATGTCTGTTTGAGCCCCACTCCGGCTGTTGCGTTGTGCTGTGCTGTGTTGCTGGCAATTCATCCACACACACTGCAAATGCGTTGATCACTAGTTGGTATTAAGTGAGTGTGGTGTTTTGCACTCTTGACGCTACTGACCAGCCCTCTCAGCCCAGACCATGGTATCTGCCAACATGCTGGATGTGCTGCTGCCCCCCATCGTGCACCATGCCAGGCGTGCTTGAGCAGCGGGAGGTGGAGAAGGTGATGGGCATGGCGGCGCGGCGCATGAAGTACATTCACGTACGCTACCGGCGCCAGTAAGCAAGGCATGTTGCTGAATGTGGTCACGATGTCGTGTTGATGACGGCAATGGTGATGGCAGCTGTGATGGTGACAACACAGTGTGTTGAAAAACGGTGACCCAACGCGTCAGCTGCAATGGCGAGGCAGAAGTTGCTTACTGCGGAGCCAGAGTTCAAGCAAGGGGCAGGCTTCAGGCAGGAGCGTGCAAGAGCTGCGGCAAGGCGAGCATGTACCAGTTGCAGCAATGCCAGCACGATGCCGCATTGTTGCAGGCTGAAACATATGAGTGATATCATGACATGTCGCCTAGCTCCCTATTGTGTCACTGCTTGCTTTGTTTCTGATACTACTGTCTAAGGTGGCCTGCTAGAAAGCTGACTTACGTGACACCAGGCACATGCTGCTACCACTACAACCCCAGAACATCTGGACAACCATGACATGTCATGCAACGGAATGTGTGTGCAATGTACTGCTACCCTCCTGGCGTCTTCATGAACTGAACCAGCTGATTGCAGTGGATGCTACTCAACAAGGAAAGATTGATACAAAAAATTGTAAGATATCCAGGGCAAAAGTAGCGTCTTGGACTGGAGCAGCGTGACAAATGGGCAAGAAAGATTGCAAGACAGCACGACAGAGAAGGGGAATCCAAGCATGCTGTCACAGCCCTAACTGAACAACAACAAATGTCAAGAAGTGGCGGCACACACAAACGAGTTTACTACAGATGCCAGCAGCTGGCTGAGTGTACACACATGAATCTCTCATGGTTGCAGATAGTAGACAACGTGGTAGAATGGCTACCGCTGCTCGCCAGCAGGCAGCAGATGCTCCAACCCAGCCTCCAGCCGTTCTGCCGCCTCCCTTGCCTCTGCATCGCCACGTGCAGGGCTACCAGAGCTGCCGCCTAGCTCAAAGTCGTTGCCCCACAGCGCTGCAAACTGACCTCGGCTCAATGCCAGCAAGCTGACCATGCCCAGCGTGCCAGGCACCAAATAGAGCAGGGCTGGCTGCCCTTCATCTCCAAACCAGCTGAACCACAAGGCGCAGTAGGTGACCAGAAGGCCGGCTCCGTAGCCCACCACGCATGGGGGGAAATAAGAGCGTGCCAAGCTGAGGCGGTGCGTGAGATCAAAGCGGCGGCAAAAGACTGCCAGCAGGCCCGGCAGCACCACATCACCTGCAGGATCAGGCGGATACACAGGAAGGCAGTCAGGGCAAGACAAGCAGTAAGTCAGCAGCTGCACCATCTGCGACCACAGCAGCAGGGAAAGGCTGCCTCTGTGTTACACACAGAGACCGGCCCCAGCAAGCTGCAGCCACCAACCAAGGCCCGCTGCCAGACCACATCCAACCCGCCTCACTCACCTAGTCCTAGCAGAGCAAACGCGGGGTTGGTCCCAAGCACATTATGCGGCACACGCAGAACCATTGGCAGCTGCTCATGGCTTGTGCCCCCGGTGGCCACCTCCACCATCACCGATGCCCCGCCAGTAACCATGGGCTGCAGAAACACCCACCAAACATCTGCAAAATTGCAAAGAAGGAAACAAAACATGCGTCAGAATTTTGGTATGGTGTGTGCACCTGGCTGTCGCAGAGCAGGAATCTTCTCGGAGGGACTTTTCTCGGCAATCTCTCTTGTGCGACACGCCTGCCACCAAGTGTAGAGTTGGCTCCGCCCAACCACGCAGGCAAACAAGTTACACACCAAGCAATCTGGTAAGCTTACCATAAACAAAGGCGAGGCAGAGCAGGATGGAGGCGACTTCGAGGTTGGGGAGGGAGAACTGGCGCAGGATGACCAGCATGAAGCAGACGCCCATGATGTCCTACAGGGAAAAAAGAAGCATGGGAGAACAATAGGCAAACAAGTAAGTTACAAACAATACTGAGAGGGAGGCGGACAGTGGAGCATAGATGGCAGGGAGAGGCTGCAAGCCACACAGCAACCAGCAACCAACTCAAGGGAAAACGCAGCAAACTGTGTGCAACGCTTGCTTGCCGTCACGGCTCGCTTTGCTTGCACGACTTGCTGCGTTGTTGTTCCTTTCCTCACCTGAAGCGGCCAGCTCCAAACTGCGTTGTGCCACACAGCCCACGTGATGCACAAGCCGCCTGCCAGAGCAGCGGCAATCACAGCAGACAGCGGCACAATCCCCACTGTCGGCAGCCGCACGTAGGTGCTGCGCAACTGCGCTGAGCTAAAGTGCTGCAGCAGCGCGTAGGCTATCATGCCACATGCTTGCCACGCGCCCAGCGCAAACAACGTGACCTGCACACCGCACTCGTCATACATTTAGATTGGTAAGGAGGGGGGGGGCCGTGCAGCAGGCAGCAGTAAAGATAGGGTCAGGTGACGACTCCCAGACAGAATTGAGGCAGCCCTGGCACACCTGAGTACCCCCGCACAGCCAGGCAACACCGGTTGTGATGCCTTATTTTGACCCAGACGCAAAGGCACTCCCACAGCACGTAACCCAACCAGTTCCCACTACTGCCATCTGCTAAACCAAACGCAAGGAATGCACCAGCTCATTCCAGCCACGCACCAGCACATAGGCCAGCCACTTGTCCAGGAAGAAGAAGAGGACCAGCAGCATGCCGGATGCCAGCACCACAAAGCCCACCGCCGCTTTGCTGCTGATGGTGACGCTGGGCACGTCGCCGGCGCCCTGCGCTTTGCGTGCTGTGGGCGTGGAAGACTCCCGACCTGTGCCCACCGTGTGGCAATGTCCTGCCCACAGGCCCCCCACAATCACTGTGCCGGTGGCTATGAGCCAGAGTGCCAGCGAGGACCAGTCCACAGCACCCTCAGCAGGCATGCGCAACACCACACTGAGCTGGTTACCAGCGTGAGCCGCAAGCAGCTGCTGCAGCAGCTGCCCGGCCTCCTGCGTCAGACTGACAACTGCAAGGGTCAGACCATGTGCCTCGGTGCGGTTGGCCGACATCAGCACGCACTCTGCAGGTGCATGCAGGGCCACACGAGGGCACACGATTTAGGAGGAACGGCAAATCCGACGAAACGAATGCGTTAGGGTGGACTGCTGGCTGAATGTTGCATGCAGTGTGGTCGATGACATCTGTTGCTGGTGCTATCTGCACTGGCTGGCAGATCAGGCCCTATGGCTGTTGGCCTGCACGTCAGTACACCACTTGGCAACAATAATAAAGCCTTGTCACCCGCAACAAGATGCTGCGCCCATGCCACGCACCTTCCTCGTTGTTGAACAGCAGCATGGCACCATATCCAGCCCGTTGCAGTGCCCATGCCTTTTCCGTGAAGCTGCAGTTTCCACGAGCCACTAATGCGGCAGCTCCAGTCCCAGGTGCCTCAGCCACACTGCCGCCACAAGCGGTGAACGGGTCGGCCAGGGCCAGGGAGAAGGGCGGCGTGGCTGTGTCGTTGAGCAGCTGACCAAAGGGCCCAGGGTAGCCGTAGAAGGCATCTATCAAGCCATCGTCTGCCGACAGTGACACCTCGACCTGCAACCAGTGACCGACTGCTTAGCAATTGAGAGATCGGGGTTCTTCCTCAGGCACCCAACAATTCTTCCAACCTCACCACTGCACCGTAGCAATCTTTTTGCCCAACAACACCGCTACCAAGGGTCAGGCAGACCAAGAGGCAACCCAGAGCCTGTCGAGTGTCCAAGCCTTGCATGGCTTGTGTTATGTACACTGAACACTAATAAGGCTGCACTGGCCATGGCAGAGAGCCAAACAGGCCGGTGCGCCCAAAAGACCCTGTGCGACTTTCTTGCAGGCCGCCCATCGTGCTAACGTGTGGTTCATTTATGCAATGCGCGTCATATAGCAGTCCAGGCAAGTGTTCGGAGTGATTTGCGCCTGGCTGTGAGCACCAATGGCGGCTACGGTGGCCCATGCAGCAGTGCTTGCAGCACAGCCGGTGAGCAACAGCTCCCGCAGCGTGTCCAGCGGCGCAGTCCGATGCAGCCTGCGGTGCTTCACAGCGGCAGTGCGCGGACAGGCTCTGCAGCAGCAGCGTGGCCAGGTTCGCGCTCAGCGGGCCTCCGTTCTGGCCCGCGCCACTTTTGCAGCAGACGATGAGGAGCAGCAGTACGAGAAGGTGCGTTGTTATGTGGCTGGCACATGGCTGGGTGGCAGGACAAATAGGCAGACGGGCGGGGGTGGCTGCTTTGCAGCACCCGCGTTGTGCTTTGGTTCTAAGTCTGGGGGTGCCTAACATCCCCCTATTGCTTTCATGCAGGACGACACGTTCCAGGAGCGCGTGGTGCAGATCCGCCGTGTGACCAAGGTGGTGAAGGGCGGCAAGCAGCTGAGCTTCCGCGCCGTGGTGAGTGGTGGCGGCCGGAGCGCCTCGTGTAGCCAGTATGGCCGGCATGCTTGTGAGATTCGCGCATGGGGCATTATTGTTGCCAGCATCAAGCTCAGAAAAGCTCTTCTTTCATAGTGATTGCAACCATGACATCTGCATTGTGTGCATGATGTTGTACAAACGGTATGCTGGCTTGCCCCAAATGCACAACCCTACTGGATGCCTGGGCGTAATCTTCTTCTCCTACCTGCCCATAGGTGGTGGTGGGTGATGAGAATGGCACCGTGGGTGTGGGCTGCGCTTCTGCGGGCGAGGTGATCGGCGCTGTGCGCAAGGCTGCTGTGGATGCCAAGCGCAACTTGGTGAAGGTGCCACTCAACAAGAACAGTTCCTTCCCCCACCGCATCGATGGCATCTTTGGTGCAGCCAAGGTGCGTGCATTGCGTAGGAATATTAGGCTTTAGGCAGTGCATGCTGGAATCAGCAGCGTAGGTGTGCAATAGGTGCTCCGTTGATCATGCAACTGTTGGAGGCGCAGCGCACTGTTCTCAAAGCAGTGCTGTTGTGAAATGCCCCTTGTGGTTGCATAAGTGCACTTGTTGGCCGCGTTTGGTGCTCCATTTTGTGCATATATCGTCTACAGTACTTGCCAATGACATTCTGCCAATACAGGCGTTGAAATAGCAGATAAAATATCCTTTTCCCACCATCCAGTTATACCCTGCACTTGTGCAGGTTATGCTGCGGCCAGCGGCAGAGGGTACTGGTGTGATTGCGGGTGGTGCCGTGCGTGTGGTGCTGGAGCTGGCGGGCGTGAAGAACGCTTTCGGCAAGCAGCTGGGCAGCGGCAACCCACTGAACAACGCGCGTGCCACGCTGGAGGGCATCAAGGCCATGCGCACGTTCAAGCAGGTCTCTGAGGAGCGCGGCATCCCGGTGGCCGACCTCATGGGCCTCCAGGCCTAAGCGGCATCAGGCTAGCAGCCCAGCCAGATTTCCTGCTTGGCAGTGTCACACTGATCTTCGATGGTGAAGCACACTGGCACGTTTGGCTGCCAATCAAACGTTCAACCTTCCTCTGACCACAAAAGTTTGTAGCAGCGTAGGACCTCCTTGTCTTATCATGCGCGCCGCAGGGCTCTCCGCCTTTTCCTCTTCTTGCTGTATGGCTCAGCCAAGCTGAGCCTTTTCCTAGCCTGTTGCACACGATGGATTCCCATTCCTTCTATTTGCTACCCCCATGCTGGCTGTGCACAATGTAACGTGCACAGTACTTGAGCATCATTGGACACAGCTTGCATGCAAGCTCATCAAGGCGCTGATATAGATAGGGTGAAAGTAGGAGCGACGAGCATTGCATACAGGTCCCGCTGTTGAAAGTGGTTGCTGTCAGCATTACAAATTGCACCGTGGTGACCTGCTGGCTGCGATGCCCCTTGCAAACTCCTAATGCATTTCACAGTTGTTGTTACTCACGCAGAATGTAGGGCTTGAAACAGTCGAACAAAAAGATTACAATGTGTGCATTGTTTGATACAGTTGGGTATGAAACATGTGAGCGTAACGAAGCACAGCTATCTTGGGCGCAGCATAAGTTGCAGGAAGCGACCAGCCACTGCACTCGCAGCAGCAGCTTCTATGCACAGCTTCCACCGTCATACTGGATATGCTACTGCTATCCATTGAAGGCTGAGGCTGGGTTTCTGGTGTGACTTGAAAACTGGCTTGTCACACGGACCCAAAGGCAGTTGAAACGCGTCATGTGCGCCGACCCTTGACTGAGCTGGTCAGTGGGTCAGCCTGCCAAGCGCCAGCCGGCCAGCAGCGATGGCATCACTAGTTCAGCGATGGCATCACTAGTAATCTTCTCACTTCGCCATATTGACGTTGGTAACGTGGTGCATGAGCAGGTTGAGCACCTCTTTCTTCTTGGTCCCTACACTCTCCTGGATGCTCCTCACTGCCTGCGCCGACTCCTCTGCCAGCCGCACCACGTTGTCCTGAGAACTGCTGCTGTCAACAGAGAGCTGCATTTTTTATTTTTTATTTATTTTTTGGGGGGGGGAGAGAGCATTGCTTGTGATGTGAGCAAGTGTTCTGACGGGATTTCCCAGAAATCGAGTGCAGGACGCACTGCACAGGGCGAGGTGATATATGCGGGAATAAACACATGCAGCAGAGACCCAGAGAATGCAACACCCACTACAGCGAAGATTCAACGACATCGATATATTGCACTGCATGACGACATGCTACGAATCGGTGAATGCAGGGCAGGCCTGTGCAAAGAGACAGCAGCCATGACATGGCTGCATCGGAAAGCAAAGCAAGCAACACCTTGCGTCGGAAGTCCGCCTCACGCTCTGCCTTGAAAGACGCTATCTCTCGCTCCGCCTCCTCTTTGGCCTGCTTGAGTCGGTCAGATTTGGCTGCAATGCGCAGCAGGGTTGGCACAAGGGTAATCTCGAGCGAACAAGGGTGGCGTGGCCAAATCGCAGCACCAAAACAGTCTCCGGCGTGAGGTGCGCCATTTGGCCGCGTGCAACTGCACAACTAGCACCTCATCAAGTTTAGACTGGTAATCAGCAGCAATCGCACAGCTGAAACACACCTTTCCTAGCCTTGGCCACTATGGCCTGCGCCTCCTGCTCCGCCGCCAGCAGCCGCTGGATGCCGTCTTGCCCTGCTGACACTTCCATGGCGCGGGTCGCTGCGAGTTACGCTATTGACCGGCGTTATGGTGCAGTGCAGCCACGTACAGCAAGTCGATCGCGAGTGTCGCGGCCCTTGCTCCGCCACTTCACAGAGGGCGGCCTAGCGGCACACGATCGCTGCACCTAAGGTAGAGGATACTACGCTAGCTCTCCCAAAGGCTGCTGGGGAGGGGTTTGGACCGCAAAATAGCAGGAACAGGGGCGGGAGACCGGCAAGGAACCTTGCAGCCTGCTAGTGGCGTGCCAGGACCTTTTCACCTCCTGAGCATTACCCCACAACCTTGCGGGTTGGATTTAGGGGTTCAGCAAGTGTCCGCCTTCCACCTCAAGTGCGCAGCACGCCGCACGCCGGCTGGCGGCCCAAGTGCGTCTCTCGCTCCTCGACCTGTCCTTTTCCTTCCTGGGTTGTGCCAGGAGGACCGCTCGGCGCCATGTCCCACCGCAAGGTGAGCATTCGCGCGGCATGCCCCCCTCTCCCAGGTGGTGCAGCATGCAGAGGCCTCGCAAGCGCATCAGTATCAGCGCAACATACAGGCCAGAATCCAGGTGCACAGCAACGTATAGGAGCCTGGTGGCGTGCATGATTGCCGCACCTCACCCGTTCTCCTAGTGAAAGGGTAACTTGTATACCCTTTGCACGGCGGCGACTGATATAAAGCAAGGCCTAAACGCAGCAGGCCGCCCGAGGGCCTAATCGGGCAGCCTTCCCTGGTAGTGCTGGTTGCCGCCCATCCGTCTTGAGCAGCAGGCGGCGTCCACGACAGGCTCACCACGCTGGTTTCTCAAGAGCCGGTGCAGCAGATAATCGAGCCATTGTTCCCATAGCAATGTTCCACACACGTGCCACCACCAATCAAGCCATCAACTGATCCCTCTCCGACTGCCCTGCCCTATCCCGTCATGCTGCAGTTTGAGCACCCCCGCCACGGGTCCCTGGGCTTCCTGCCCAAGAAGCGCTGCAAGCGCAACAAGGGCAAGGTCAAGTCCTTCCCCAAGGACGATGCCTCCAAGCCTCCCCACCTTACCGCTTTCATGGGTTCGTGCCGCTGCTTGTGCCCCACAACCCTGCTGCGCATTTATGCCGTCGTACATCGTCGTATTGCCCAGCCGGTGTTGCATGCAAACAGCAACTTTCAGCCTGCTCCACTGCAAGCACCTGTACGCCCCCGCTCTTCTGCTGCCCTCCGCTGAACCTGGCGTCCCCATGCTTCAGTCCCTGACCCTTCCTTCCTTCCTCCCTCCCTTCACGTCTACGTGTGCAGGCTACAAGGCAGGCATGACCCACATTGTGCGTGATGTGGAGAAGCCCGGCTCCAAGCTGCACAAGAAGGAGACGGCCGAGGCGGTGACCATCATCGAGACGCCGCCCATGGTGGTGGTGGGCATTGTGGGCTACGTGCAGGTGCGCAGCATCTGGCTGGCTTCCTGCTTCGTGTTCAGCCTTGTCGCTGCTGCGCGCTGCTTATACTGCAAGTACCTCTCACTGCCATGTTGCAATGCTGGCTGTGTACTTGCCATGCCATCCTCGCAGTTGCCGCACCCTCCGGTCACCACCAGCACCCTCCATTCTCACACCCTCGCTTTCCCTTGTTCCCCACCACAGACCGCCCGCGGCCTGCGCTCCCTCAACACCGTGTGGGCTGAGCACCTGAGCGAGGAGGTGAAGCGCCGCTTCTACAAGAACTGGTACAAGGCCAAGAAGAAGGCCTTCACCAAGTGAGTGAGCAGGTTGAGGGAGGGAGGGGGGTGCGCTCTGCGGTGGCGCGGTGGCACCGCATTATGATGACGTGGCGACGGCGGCTCGAGTGCCTGATGGTCCTTTGGATTGGGCAATCACATTCCATGTCGCTGCTGTTGCCTGCCCCTTTCCTACGCTCCCTGGCGTGCCCATGCTGTGGCGTTCCCTGTCCTCCCGCACGTATCGCCGCCTGTATGTTACTTTCGTCTGGCTGATTGTACCGTATTTGTACTGCAGGTACGTGAAGAAGTACGCTGACGGCAAGAAGGAGATTGAGGCCGAGGTGGCGGAGCTGAAGAAGCACTGCTCCGTCATCCGCGTGCTGGCGCACACCCAGGTGGGTGCATGACCGGCTGGCTGGCTGGCTGGTCATCACATGATGCTGAATGAGTGATTTACATTCCCAACCATTTTTGTTTGTGTGTGAGCATGGCCCGCGACGTCACTACTGGTGTCACGACTGTCTGGGGGGGCCAGAGGTGGCCTCCACATATCCACTTTTCCCTTGCCGTGCAATCGAGCCTGTGCTTTTGCGAGGCTAGAGCGCTGGGTCCTTGTGTGCCTGACAGCTGGTGAGTCTATTTGCTGCAATGACTGACTTGCTGGCCTCGCTCTGGCACGCTGCATCTCTCTTTTTGTGCAGGTCCGCAAGGTGCCCATCGGCCAGAAGAAGGCGCACCTGATGGAGATCCAGGTGGGTGGGCGGATGGGTGGTGAGGTGATGCTGATGGAGGCTGCTGGCGCGGGTGCTTGCGGATTGTGGGGATGTGCTGGCTGGTTTGCAGAAGACAATAGGTTGAATATTCTGCGCCCTCCGGTCTGATGCGTGATTGGTTGATGCCATATCATTGATCCCTCTCTGCCTCTTGTCACCTTGCCTAACCTTGGCCACCTTCCTCTGCTTCTTGAACCTTGGACGCTTGCAGGTGAACGGCGGCAGCGTGGCGGCCAAGGTTGACTTTGCCTACGGCCTGATGGAGAAGGCTGTGAGCGTGAGCAGCGTGTTCACCCAGAGCGAGATGATTGACGCCATCGCCATCACCAAGGGTCGCGGCACTGAGGGCGTGGTGACCCGCTGGGGTGTGTCCCGCCTGCCCCGCAAGACCCACCGTGGTCTGCGCAAGGTGAGGAAGCAAGGAAGTCCAACTGCGGGCGGCGCGCAGCATGCTGCCGTGGAGGCGGCCCCTGCTGAGACTAGGCTGATCGGAGCAATCACGTTGCGCTCTTAGAGGCCCCGTACTAACCTGCTCTATGTTGAATTCACACCATCAACTTTATCATATAAACGTGTGTTTCTCTCTGGCCCCCTCTCTTTCGTGTCGCAGGTTGCCTGCATTGGCGCGTGGCACCCGGCCCGCGTGGGCTGGACTGTGGCCCGCTCCGGTGCCATGGGTTACAACCACCGTACCGAGATGAACAAGAAGGTGTACCGCATCGGTGTCAAGGGCGAGGCCAGCCACGCCGCCACCACCGGTGAGCCCGGCCGCATCTCCATGGGGCAGGGAGGGGAGGGGAGGAAAGCGAGGAATATTCACATGCGCATGCGATGTACGTGTTAAATTTAATTTGCAGCAATAGCCCTTCTTACTGCACGGTGGTTCTAGTGGTTATTTGCCAGTTGGCTGCTGGGTGATGAAAAGATTGATTCCCCTGCTGATCCCACGTGATCGATTATCGTATTCGTACACTGACAGCAGCCCCCGCCACCCCTGGCATGTGCCCTGCACCCCTGCACACCCTAGACAACTTCATGCATTCATGCTGCTGCCCCCACACCACTCATTCTTCTTGCAAGCCTGCCCTTTGGCAGTCTGAAAGAGCGCGCGCTACCCCCACACTACATCACAACGAGAAACTACTTTCACACATCAGTCCCCACACCTGCCCACTTTGTGTTGTTTGTTTGCCTGCCTGTGTTCCTACGCAGAGCACGATGTGACTGTGAAGGACATCACCCCCATGGGTGGCTTCCCCCACTACGGTGTGGTCAAGGAGGACTATGTGATGATCAAGGGCGCCTGCCCCGGCGTGAAGCGCCGCGTCATCACCCTGCGCAAGTCTTTGTTCCCACAGACCTCCCGCTCCGCGCTGGAGGTGCGCTTTTCATGCCTTCAGCCTCTCCCTTCTATTGTGGGAAGGAGATTGGCCTCCTGCGGGCACGATTGCCTGCTCTAACTGACGCTGCTGCGAAGCGCTCTTGGGTTTGATGTGCACCATATGTGCAACATGGGTGCAGCGCAATGGGGGTCGTAACGTGCCGCCTGCGACTGCCCTCCTGGTGCCCACATCCACCTCCCCTGCTCTTGCGTTTTGCTTTCTTTTCGATCTACCTGTTGTGCAGGATGTCAAGCTCAAGTTCATCGACACCGCCTCCAAGGCAAGCAGTGAGGCTCAACATATGCTTCATATGTTTCATGTTGTCCTGTTGGGTCGGGATTTCCGCATTGTGCAATGTTGCTCAATTGCTTGGGCAGTGGTGTTGTTGTGGAGCAGCTGGGTTTGTTGCAGGAGCGCAGAGCTGGTTCACTGACAGCACAGCCGCACTCGCACCGTTGACTAAGCAACAACCCCCAACGCCGCAAGGTCCTTCCACCTGACCCTCTCCGCTGTTCCTGTCCTCCCTGCAGTTTGGCAACGGTCGCTTCCAGACCTCGGAGGAGAAGGCCAAGATCCTGGGCCGCCTCAAGGCCTGAGCCTAGGCCTAGGCTGGAGGCCAGCTTGGCCGTGCGCCACCGCTATGGCACACCTGGGCATGGCCTCCGGTGCCCCTGCCGCAGCGGCAGCTTAGGAGGCTGCTTCCGTCATCTGCATGCCTTCCGCCACCGTTTTTGGCGCTGCCATGCTGTATGGGTGGAGCCGTACGCAATGTAATAGCACCTCGACTCACAAACCTAGAACTGTTCGGAATGGGAAAATACGACCAACATGGGACAAGGGTGTTACCAGCAAAGGGCAGCACAGTAACGGCAAGGAAATGGTGGGCGTACAGATTCCCGGCAAGGAAATGGTGGGCGTACAGATTCCCCGCACAAGGTTCCACGGATCTGGAGAGGGTTACAGTGCGAAACGGTTCAGTAAGTGCATGCAACACTGCTCCAAGGCAACTTCACAGGTGGTCGGTGGTCAGAGGGTCGAGATGTTGGCCGTATTACTGGCAAACAACACAGCTCGCCAATGCTCAGTCGAAGCCCGAGACGACTCCAAACTCGCGCGCCCGCCGCTTCTCCTCCTCCACATAGCTCTTGCCACGGCTGGCCTTGCCCTCATCTCGCTTCCGCTTCTCCTGTGATGAGGTGAATCGACAGGAGGGGGGGC
>JAAMXP010001000.1:33250-53731 GCA_019693395.1 Ettlia oleoabundans | reverse complement strand
TTGTCTATTTTGCATATATTGCAGCTTGCTGACATTTGCTGGCAAGTGGTGGGTCAATTGCGGCAGTGTGCATGACTCCGCTGGCAAGCGGAGTACTGTGCTGAGACGTCGTTAAGCATTCCTTCACACAGGTGGTTGACTTTGGACTGAGCCGGGTCTGCAGCGGCGACTACCTGCGTACACGAACTTTGGGCTGTGCAGAGTACATGTATGTGTGGGACTTTTATTTTGTGTATTGTACCTGCTGCATGAATTTTTCTAACCTTGCATGGATTCAATCATTATTTTTCTCATCACCAAATTGCTTCTCATGCAGGCCTCCTGAACTTATCATCGACGGGATCCTGACAAAGGCTGCTGATGTGTACGCATTTGGTGTGATCACATGGGAAATTTACGTTGGCAGGTGAGTTGTGTGGGAATACAGTGACGCCAAACTACAAATCTGCCGGCCACGTGCCAAAAGCATTTGTTGTTCACACTTGGCATTCAGGGTTTGCGCTCCTTGCGGTTCTTACTGGGCATGCCTACCTGTCCACCTTTGATCTGCAGGCGCGCATGGGAGGGGCTCAAGCCTACTGAGGTGCTACGTAGGGTTGCGAACCAAGCTAAGCTGGATTTCCCCCCTCAGACGCCTCACCGGCTCAAGGTAAGGTTGGCCCACATAAGGCTGTACATCGTCCTCTGCTTTTGCTGGCTTGCACGCTCTGCTGCACTGCCACCCACACCTGTTGCCACACAATGGTGAGGCACAGTATGTGCAGCTTCTTGAAGTTCGCTGCAGTCGCATATTGGTGCAGGTTTTGGGGGAGCGCTGCATGGATTTCAGGCCTTCCGAGCGCCCCACCATGGAGGAAGTGCTGTCAGGTCAGCTTAATGGTCCGGATGTGTCTCGTATTGGTGATTCCAGCAATCTGCCGGTGACTGGGTGGTGTTGAACCATGGCATACACAGCAACATGTTCGATGCGAAGCTGAATGGTGCCCCGACCCACCCACCAAGCCCCCACCAGGCCACCCATTACAAAAACATACACATGCACACATTCTGCCCTACAATGATGCGAAATCATGTGCTGCAGAGGTGAACAGCATACTTGCTGACACGATGGGAATACTGCACCAGTTCTTAGCAGCAAGTTCAGCAGCGACGCTAGGGAGTACACCCCAGGCCGCACATGGCATGCTTTCCGACTTGCAGCCATTGGATCCTTTCTCATAGGAGCAATACTGGACCTGCAGTCAAAAGGCAAGGCCGCCGGCCGTGCCACATTTTCCCCATTTACAAGCCCCATGGCCTTTGAATTAGGTTTCACGCCCTACTACTGGCTCGTTCATTGGGGCCCATTTGCTGGTACTATCCGCCAGCTGCACCCAGCTGGATGCACGCCTCGGTTGACTTGCGGGGCCTTGCTCAATGATGTGGTGATGTGTGTTGATGTAAGTTTTGTCCATCTGCACTCTGAAGCAGCTGCTTAAATACGTGGTCCAACACTAAATAAGGTGTCAAAAGGAACACCGATCACACCCAACATTTAGATGATGCAATGGATGAGCATTTTACACTTTCGTGCACCTCAGTTTTTGGCGCATGTGGGTCCATTGGAGATGTAAAGCCAGGCTTGCATGGCTGTTTCTGGGTGTTACGAGTTTTTTCTGTATTCCTCAATTTGCGGGGGCAGGAGGGGATGACGCGCCGAGTTGGAGGACCACGGCGTAGACCTGATCAAATGGCTTCGCTTGCTTGGGACCAGGCAGGCAGGGAAAGACGGAAGGAACGTTGACGGAGAGTCCCGATTGTTAAGGATCCCAACAAATTGACAAAGCCGTCACTGTCCGGGGGTAATGCACGGCATTCAGTTTATTTATTCTTGCGCGCGGTCCTTCCAGGATTTCAAAGGGGCTCCCGCGAGCTGCATTATCTGAGCCCTCTGCAGAGCTTTCCTCTGGCACATGACGCCACCATCCGGGGTAATACTCGTCAACTCGCAGACAATTTTGCACGGCAGTACACCTATACATGCCACCTCAGTGCCAACTCCCATGCAACGCCCACCCAAGAGTCATTTGGCGTGGATGACTTTTCTGGTGCATATGCCGACCGGCCAAACCGGAGCCTTCTTTGTTTCCCTACGCTGTACCGCAACGCCACGCAAGGTTGCACTATTCGCGTTCAACAGGAAGGTTTGGACGGATTTAGAATTTCTCGCAAGCCGGGCTGGGTTCTCACAGTGGCGCCCCACCATTCCTAACACCACAGCCGGATTTGGGCCAAAACCAGAAGACCAAAAGACCATAAGAACCACAGAATATTCAGCACGTATAAGTCAAAATAATGAGGGTGCTTCGGGGACCGAAAAACAGGACGAGTAACCCAGTGCGCAGCGGCCAGGGAAAACACGTCTACTTTCGTGATGCGACCTTTTGGCCTGCCCAACGTAGTGAGCGTAGTGAAACGGAGTCGGCAGCGGGCCTATGGATCCGTGCCAGAACGGTGTTTTGCGCCACATTTCACGCAAAACATTCGGCCGTGCTGTCCCGCACGAGGACACGGAACGGACAGTGCACCCTCAAGGGATGTATATAGCTTCCCCAGTCCCCCCAAAGTCGTCAGCCCTGCATGCTTTACTGTGCTGATCCTGTCTTCGGAACGGACAGTGCACTCTCAAGGGAGGAGCAGCCCGGGGAGGCAAGCAATCTACGCAAAGCATGAGCGACAGCCAGGTGGCAGCCACGGCGGCACTTGATTCCTGCAAGCCGAGTTGTGCGCGGAAACAGTGGTGTCTTCACTGCAGAATATCGACGCCTGGGAGCGTGGGCAGCGTAATATCGGCAGCGTGCCACGTCAGTCAGACAGAATGAGTCACAGTTACACTGCCCCACCCGGGCTGGATAGCAACCGCCGCTTCCCTACATCACGCTCTTAAATACACAACCAGCCTGTCCTTCCGTACGAGGAAAGGCACCCTACCTCGCACGACATGGCGAATTATTGCATTGCATTTCATGTTTAAAACACCATAATGTTTCCACTTTAGAATTTTGTAGCTTGCAATGGGTGCGGCCTTTACACAAAATGCACAGTATTGAACAACCTGCACAGTATTGAACCCACGTCGGATTACGAACGCAGCAGGGCAACCAGCACAAGCTTAGTCAGAACGCTGAAATTATCGACTTCCTCGTAATAAGATACACAATTACTCAAACAATGTTAATCTAATTATAACTCAACCAAAAAACATAGCAACTGGAGTACATTTGTATTGCCTGTCGAGCCTGCAAAAACTCGTGGATCACTCATACCTGATGAGCAGCATATCTGGTCTCACAACAAATGGGGTTGCAATCATACATAAATTTGTTGAATGTCATCAGGCAGTCGTCGCGTTCCTGAGGTCGTCCCGTTCTCTGCAATTCAGCACGAAATTGAACTCTATGGAAAAGATTGAACCCTCGGAGTTTGATCTGGTAGTGCTTGGGACGGGTCTCACGGAATCGATAGTCGCTGCGTGAGTTTCCGACGTGTCCGACGCGGCTTGCTGCCGTCCCACCCGTCGATATTGTGCGCCGAGGCGGCCAGAGAAGCGTGCCCCAAAAAGGGCCACGCTGCTGTAGGTCTTTCTAGCCCCACCGCCATCCCAAGCTGGTGGCCTGGGATTGCATCTGTCGCTTGTAGGCAGTGCAGGCCTAGCTCAAACAGTGTTGTTGCCCTGTGTATATCGTGCCACTTCATGTTGGTGCCCTGATGTTCACTGCTTTTGTATTGTACAGAGCTGCAGCAAAGGCGGGCAGGAGCGTCGTGCAGTTGGACCCATCAGCTTATTATGGCGGCAGCTGGGCAAGCCTGTCCCGCGGGGAGTTTGAAGAGTTGCTGCAGTCCAAGCAGCAAGGACAGCCACGCACTTGTGGGGATACCAGCGCACCCTTTACAGATGGATATCAGCGGCAGCAACGTGCGGCAGCCGGCATTACAGGCGCAGAAGTGTGGTTGCATCCAAGTGCAGAGCTGGGCCCAGACAATCGATACAGCATTGACCTTGCACCCAAGGCACGTATCACACACCTGCATTGCTTTGAAAGCACTCTACAGTTTGTGCTGGGGACTGCCCAAGTGGTACTTCTCCCACGCAGGTGGCCTATGGTGCTGGGCCGCTAATCCACTTGCTGCTGGGGAGCGGAGCGCGTCATTACTTGGAGTTTAAACTGGTGCAAGGCAGGTACGGTACGTTGCTGTGATTAGCAGATCTTCGGTCTTGCTGCCTGCGTATGGTTGCGGCACATGATCGAATGACAAGTTTCCCAAATCGATCACTGCCACTACTGCCTTTCTTGCTTGACTCAACAATACGTAACTTTGCCAATGCGTGCTGCTGCAGCTATTTGCTTGACGTAGGCAGTGGGTCTGATGCGAGTCTTTACAGCGTGCCCAGCAGCAGATCAGAGGTTTTCAAAGAGCGCCGGCTGTCGCCGCTGCAGGTGGGCACTTGATGGACGGGGTTTTGTCCAACTCGTACTCTCAGCTTTTTGGAATTCTCAAACATCTGGATATCGCGGTGGTGCTTGGTTCCATACGAATTAATTTAACGATCTTCTATGGGGCGCAGAAGCGCAGCATCATGCGTTTCCTCAAGGCTGCAGCAGACGCACTGGAAGGTCAGGGCAATTTGAAGGTAACAGACAGCAGTTGATTGCATTAGTTATAATGCACAAGTGGAGGTAGCTGTGTCATCTGTGGCCTAAGGCCTGTTGTCTGAAAACACTAATGTTTGCTTGCAATCATTTCACATTTATTCACATTTGACAGGATGCTTTTGGAGAGCAACCTGTCCAACAGCTCCTGGAGCAACAGGGCCTTGATCGGCACCTGCAGCAGCTTATTTTGCACGGTGTTCTGCTGACTGACCGACTGAATTCCACGCCCAACACCAGCACCATCGACAGTAGCGGCAAGGAATCTGAGAGTACATGTAATGAGCCTTTTCAGCAAATGACAGCAGCTGAGGCTCTCAAGCGGCTGGAAGTGTTCATGCATTCTGCTGGAAGATATGGAGCAGACACAGGCATGTAGGATGACAGGTGCTCCAGTTGCCGGGCTTGCCTGTGTTTCGTGTGCAAGGCACTCACTATGCGAAAACAACATGCGCTCCGTGTGACTGCAGTACCATGCCATATGCGCATGCTTCTGATCTGCAGGTCCATTTTTGACACCATTGTACGGCGGCGGGGAGTTGCCTCAGGCCTTTTGCCGTGTGGCAGCAGTATCAGGGGCTGTGCAGGTGTTGAGATGTAACATCGACAGCCTGCAGTTTGATGAACACATGCTCAGCTGCACTGGCGTCAAATTATCAAATGGACAGGTGTGGTCTGGAAGCAGTGCTTTGCGAATAATGGGCGTTTGCTCTCGATTTGCTGCAGACGTGCGAATTTTTAAGAGCTTGCAGCACGTCACCATCAGCCAATCATCCTTACTTCAATCCTTTTTTGCAGACTATTTCTTGCCAGCGGTTGGCTGTCGGGGAAGCAGCAATGCAGGAGCGGCTTACTGGCTATAAGCCAACACTGTTTGCAAGCACCACTCATCGCTGCTGCGCTGTGCTGGATGGCCCGCTGGTTCATGACGAGCAACAGACTATGGTGACGTTGCTGTCATCTTCAGCAGGATCAATTGGACGGAGTCAAGGGGCAGTGGTGCGAGCGCTTGCTCTCAGCAGCAGCACCGCTGTTTGTCCTCCAGGGAAGCACCTGCTGTACTTATGGCAAGAGGCTGATTGCAACCTTATCAATAGCAGAAAATTGAGCAGCAACTGTCAATCAACTGCAGCACAGATGCTGTTGCCTGCTTTAGCGGCCCTCGCAGACCTCAGCGAACTGCAGCCGGCAGCCACCAAAAGTAGCAAGGGCCAGCCAGACGCAGGATTATTAAACAAACTGGAGCCACAAGCAGCGCCGTCTGTGCCAGGCAGTGGAGTTAGCATTGCCAGTAAGCCGACTGTGCTCTGGGCTGGCTTTTATTCCCAAACCAGTCACCGTTTGGCGCCTGAAGCCACTGACAGCAGTGGTATCCAGTGGCTAACCAACGTGGCCCTGTGCCCGGGTCCTGATAGCACCGCCACCTTTGCATCAGCAGTCGATGCTGCTGTAGGCTGCTACTGGTTGCTATTTCCGCCACAGCAGGATCCAAGGCCAGACTTCCCCTTGCATTCGCCCTCCCAGGGTGGCGAACTGCCGCAACAGGACAGTGGGGTAGGCAAAGGCACGGAAGCAGCAGGATCAGCTGCTGATTGCGATTCAGACGTTGAGGTTGTTGCCTCGCTGCAAATAGCTATGCAGCAGGTAAATTACTTAGCATCTGATCCTGATACGGCAGACGGCAAGTAGTAGTGCCCATATGGTGTGCGACTACCTGACTGAATTGTACGGCTCCTATGACACATATGTACAACTGCTCGCAATTGGGCAACTCGGTGCGTCACATGTAACATTTGTGCAGCCCTTCTTGTAACATGTGATTGACTGAGTGACTGGTAGTGTGAGCAAGGAGCTGGAAACAGATTCAAGTGCTTCCACCTTTAGGATTGTTCATTATGGCGTTGGCAGTGAATTTTATGTACACAAAAAACTGAAGTCACATCCCGTGAATGTATGTCTGCGCTAAAAGGTGTCATGTAAATCCCTTCAAAGTCACCTGCCTGCCGCCAAGCTACGTTGGGGAACATCTGTGTTATGGGCAAAGCGGGTGGCCTTTGGGGTCTGTAACCGTCGCCCCTCTGGTTTGGAGGCGAGTATGTGAAGTCCTGGCTGATGTCTCCTATGCCCGCCTTGCCTCTCCACCATCCATTGGTGTCGTTTGGCGGACAATGAGTAAGCGAAACATGTCTCATGGTTGGGGAATTTTTCCATAGGGGTATGCCCTGTCGTGCATGCAATGTTGGTCATCATATTAGGCCAATAGCCACTAACATAATGTGGTGTTTTTTGTGTTCGTTGTTTATTTTTTTACCGGCGGCGGTATTGCTTGCTTTCTCTCCTCTGCATGTACGTGAACTGCAGTACGGTCCACTTGCACAGGTACGTCTTGCCATCTCCCTTGTTTGCACATTTCACAAACAATACCGCTAGCGATAAGCGGGGGGGGCCCAAGGGGGACCCGCAGGCCCCCCTGGCTCCCTCCTCCCAACCCAACTGTATCAGCTTACCATACAGAGATAAATATGTCTGAGCTGGGCCGTTATGCATGGTTAATATAAAGTTGCACACTGCTATTCTTGACACAACGCTGGAGGTGCAATTACGCGACCGTTCCTTCGAAAGCCGCATTTGTTGCCACGCCCCTGTCTGCTGTAAACACTGCCAGCCATCCAGCATCTTTGATGAATTCTGGTTGCTGGTTGAGAAAACGCACCGCGGTTTGCTTAGGGGTGGTCGAGATGGCGAACATAACAGCATGAGTTGGAAGGAAAGGGAAAGCGCGGCCATAGCTGCCGGCACAGCAGGCACAGCAGGCCTAGTGAGATAAGGGGTTGCGGATTGCATAATAACAGAACTTTGGTAAAAAACAGCGCAAACAGCACAGCTCCAGCAGTAACGCAGTCGATATGCAGCATGTTGGAGCCGCACTGGGGCGCCCAGCGGCGCCCCTGCAGCTGAAGCAGCGAAGCACAAACAGAATGCTTAAGCCGTTGCGTGGGGTGGCGATCCGGGCGGCGATGTCGGGTGCTGGGGCGAGTGAGGACCCCTATCAGGTGTGCTGCGGCCCAAGAAATTTCCGTACGATTGAATTATCGTTTGGAGTGCAGAATTTACATACAATGTGCCGGCCACAACCGGGTCCACATCCAACACCGCTGACGGGGTGGCACCTCGGCAGGTACTGGGCATTCCTAGGACTTCAGACTCCCAGGCCATTCATAGGGCCTACAAGAAGAAGCTGAGCGAGGTGAAGGGGCGTGATGAGGCGGCACAGCAGCGAATAGAGGCGGCACATTCAGCAATCATGATGGCCTCACTCACCTCACGACTCCAGGTGTGTTGGTAATTGGTGGCTGCCACCAGACGTGCGTTCAAAGAGGTTGATTTGCACTGGGCGCTGTAGGATCGAGATGTAAGACATGTGTGCCTGCTAGCAGTATGCATCTGAGCTGCAAAATCTTCGTGCACTGATGTCTTCGTGCATTTATATCCGCCTGTGCAGGGCAACGTTTCGGTTGAAAAGGATATACTTTATGCCGACCGTGCCAAGTACTTTCCCTGGAGGCCACGGCTGTGGATGGCTGCTTACGACATCTTGCTGTACAGTGCGCTGGCTCAGGCACTGATGCTAGCGTGGGCGCTGCTGTCGCCTCTCACTGCGGGCACTCAGCCAATCATTTGGTGTGAGTTGATGTTGTGGAAAGCCTGCTTTGCGAATGGTTGCTGTGCATGCAGCAGGAGCATCTGTTGCAGATGATTGCACCTGATGCAAGGAGCGGAGTTTTGCACGTGGAGAGTTGGCTTTGCGAGCACCCAAGGCAACTGAGCAAACGCCTTTCGCCTCGCCGCTTACACACTGTAGCTGCCATTGCTGGAGCCGTGGGGAACATCATCAAGCAAAACCGGCTGTATCCGGTGCCCAAGGGTGGGCCAGATAGCCCCCCTGATGAGAAGAAGCAGGGTGAGCCACTGCTGTCCATTGATTAAGTGCTAGCATGAAGTTGGTGCCGCAGGAAGGGGTCGCTGATGCGGTTGTAATGCTGCTTGCTTCTGAGGCGGCCGGCCCTGTTGACTACAGCTATCCATTTATTTGCATCGCAGGTGGCAAAAACATTATGCGCGGCTTCCTTCTAGCCTTCATGGCGACATTCAGCGGCTGCTTCCTGTTCTACACGCTGCCTGACGCAGGGGCAGCTGCCCTCGGCCGTGTGATGCCCATCTGGTTTTATGAAGGCCAGGTGCGTCCCAAGTGGCAGGCTGTGAACTCCGGCTAGCATGTCGTACAACACAGCACGGCACATACAGGAATTGGGCCCCTTACACCTACCCGCACATGCTGCCTAAACTTGTCCTGCATACTTCCTACAACCATACTGTTTACCACACTGTTCCGCTGGCATGCAGACAATGCTGCTGGCTATCGGGTCCTGCGTGATGAACTGGCTCTTCACGGCCTTCACGAGATAAGGTCGAGCTCCTCATGGCGAGGGTCTTTCTCACGAAGAATGCCGCTTGCATTGCTCAGCAACTTGACCAGCAATGTCTTCCTTGGTGGCCAGGGCATGGCCCTACTTGTTTGTCGCTGTTTCGACCCCTTGCTCTAATTCCCTGCTGCCTCTCATCATTGCCTTTGACATTTGACCCACAAACAATCCATCTTAAAAACACAGTAAGGCCGTGGGTGCCTGGAAGAGTAAATCGTCTATCGAAGAGGCCCTTGGTCAGGATTGGGTTATGGAGCCGAGAAAATGCTGCCCTTATGAACATCATCATCACAAAATCACAGGGGAATTTAATGATACAAACTATTTGAAGCCACGAGCAAATGAGGACAGCAAACCTGTGGTACTCATGTCCAGGGAGAATGCGGACGTGACCTCAGCGGCCTTGTCTCCCAACAGGCCCACCAGCTTATTGGCAGCGGCCGAAACGCCTGTGCCCATTGCCGCTGTATTGATGGAGGTGCGAGCCCCCTCCCCGTCCTCTCCCGCTGGGCGCGGCTTGCTGGAGAGCAGGGTGGCAAAGCTGAAAGCCGCCGCGGACTTGTCGCTGCCTGCGCTACCTGTTCTGGAGGTGTCCACGCTGCCGACAGCACCAAGCGACAACCACGCAAGCTCTGCCGCAGAGGAGCTGCTGGCCTTGGGCAGCTGATGCACAGAAGCCTGTCGCATCAACCCAACAGGCGTGGTGACGGGCAGATATGAAAACCGGGGCCCCACGGTTGCCATAAGCAAGATGTTGCTCTCTGCAGAGACATTGCTGCTGGCATGTGCAGCCCCAGCACCACCCTTCTGCGTCCTGTGTTGGTTGCTGCACAGCAGCGTACCAAACAGCACCTGCACAGCAAAGTGCAACTTTCGATTCATGTGTCTGCTGAGGCATCATTTGCTATGACGGCGTCTAATTTCTGAGCTCCGGCACTCAAGTTGGACACACACAGCTGCTGCATGAGAGATTCAACTCATTCCCAGCAACTGACTTCACCTGACGTCTTGTCGCTGCCCTGTCTTTGTTGGCATACAGGTAGGGCTCATAGGTGGCCCAGTCGATGGGGTCCAGCCTGCTGCTCAGCTGGGCCTCCAGCTGCGCGGCTTCTCGTCGTTGCGCTGCAACAGCGGCAGTGCTTTCAGCTGCGCCCACAGTCCTGCAAGCAGCGAAGTTGGCAAATCCGCACTATGTGGCCGCACAAGATGAATTGTCAGTGGACAAGCCAGTGCTACCATTAGCATCTAACATGCCTTATCAGCACTACAAGCCCAATGGGATAGCATTGCAACAACCCACGGCATCCGGCCGATCCGACCGATACTCTTTGGAACCATACATGCAATCATGCTTTGGGCGCTGGTGCATGCACACCATGCTCACCCTGCGCCAACCGGGCTCCCTCCGCTGAGCAGATCCAGCACAAAGCGCACATCAAACAGCAGTTGGAGAACACCCTTCTCAGACAATTTGCCAGCAAACGTCAGCCCACTGCTCTGTGTCGCAATTGAATCCGCTTTATCCAAGCCATTGGTGCCGTTACTGTCGTCTTGGTCTGCCAGCGCCGTGCCCAGCAATGATATCAGGCTCCCGCAAAGCTTCCATTGAAACAGCTGAAGAGGCTCTTCCTCAAGCAGGTGGCCGCCTGCAGAACATGAGTTTGGTCCTCAGTCAATGAGTTGGAAGTACTCTGGCGAACGCTAGTCCATGTAAATTTGAGCAGAGGGGCTAAGACACAATGTTCAGGACAGGAAGGTGGACCGCGAGCATGGTTCTCACCTGCACGATCAACCTCCTGGCAAGCTGCCACAGCCAACTGGACAGCAGCAGGTGATGGTGCTGAGGGCAGCTGGAAACGCATCTCCAGGCTGCCGCCTGCCCCAGGCTGCATTGCTAGCTCATCCTTGTCAGCCGTGCCAATCACACACTCGTCCCAGGCACGGAGCGGCTGATTCGCCCCCAATGTACAGTCTGTGGTTAGGGCAGCTATGAGGGTTGTGCCAAGCCCTGCTGACGCCCAGTCGGCCCACTTGGCATAGCCCTGCATGCCGACTAGGTGCAGCCGCTGTTGCATCTGCTCGTAGCGAGCACTAGGAGCTGCAACTGTACCAGCGCCCACTGCAGATGAGCGCGGTGTCAGCAACCCGTAGGATGCTGCGGCATCCATGCCACCTCTGTTGCTGCTCACAGTTGCAATCCACTGGTCTAGTCGGCCCAGAACCACTGGCAGCATACGGCTGCGACTGCCCAGTCCCAAGGCAACACGGCCAATCAGCAGAGCCTTCGTGGCTATGGGGGCATATGCTGCTGCTGTCTCTGCATCCCTGCATGCTGCTAGGTCCGCTGTGGGCAGCGCGAGTAACTGGGCATCTAAAGATGCAGCGATGCCCTCTATTGCCTCCATACACCTGTCAACATGGTTCAACATCATCAAACAGCATACTATTGGCGGTATATGCATTCCTGATGCATGGAACTACGTCCTGCAGTAATTCATTGCATCACATGCAACTGTGTGCCATCCAGCTGTGCCCTACCTTTCTTGCACGAAAGGCTCCAGCACGAGCACCCTGCTAGTCGCAATGTCGCCAGGGCTCGATGCATGCTGCGAGTTGGGCGCTGCCAATGCCACAGATTGTTGTGACAGATTGCTGCCGCAGGCATCCAGGGCAGCATCGAGTGCTGAATTGACCTGCTGGTCAAACTGCTGCACTACATGCTCAGCCCTGGCCAGCCAGTTCTGTATGGCCATCCCTGATTGCCTGCCGGCCGCTGCCGACCCCGGCTTGGGCTGCAAGACCGATCGCCGGTGCTTAATACGAACTTTGCAGCTGTCACCACCAGCAAGGGGCGTGCAAGGCTGCAGCTCCATATATTCAAACCATCTGCCTGCCTGGTAGGTGCCAGGAGCGGATGGTGGCAAGTTGGCAGCCTCCTGCATGCGAAGCAAATGTACAATTTAAAAACAACATTCGTCTGCAAACATACCCACAACTGTCAACACCTTTCCACCCATCATCGATCCACAGAGGATTGATTAGGATTAGGAGGAAGCCGGGAGGCACTTGCCTGTACTGCAGTATATAAAAGTCCCTGCACAGTGTCTGCCACTGCGAGAAAGTCTTGAGACACCAGCTGCTTGGCACGGTCGAGAAGCGGGTGCTCAAATAACAGCGGCCACAGCGGGCAAGGGCGGCCTAGCACCCACTGGCAAACGTCGCCCCATGACAATTTCGTCACTGAGGGCTCTACTATGTTGTCCTCTCCAGCAGTAGTGGCCTCTGCCGCATGTGACCTGCAGATGGTAAGCATCATATGCAGGTAAGCACCTGAATCGCTACTCAATAACCATGCCAGTTTGGCATTTGGCATGACATTCATAGCACTGGAAAGAGGGCACTGCTGGTAATCAAGCAAGCGAGCACAGCAGGATGGAGCCTGCTGCCTACCTGCCAGCCTGCATGTCAAGATGCCAACGTCCCAAGGCTTCTTTAACGGCTGCCTCGACCTGAAGCAGCCCCTCCCCACTCGAACAGGGTCCCAAAAGCCCGCCACCCAACTGGCGTAGTTGATGTGACAGTTGATCAAGCCACCCGCTGCACTCGAGCGCCAATCCGGCTGCGCTGAGTTCAATCAGGCGGCCCTTGACTGCATCCACGTGTGACTGCATAGCAGAAATATTTGCCATTCAAAGATCTTGCAAGCAGCAGCTCGCCAAGGTTTAGCCGGACTACACTAGAATATGCTTACAGAGTGACCGCTGCACGTTCAGGAATGGCAGCTCCTGTGCAGAAGTGCAGGCTAATCGTGAGTTCCTGAGCTCGTTGCACACGTCGTTTGCAAAATTTGGTTAACCATCATGCTGCCAGCGAGCCCTACTACCAATGACCGCAAAGAACCAGCTGCCTAGAGTGGCCGAACAATATGTCTTACCTTCCACGCGTCTGCCTCCTTGCCCGTGTCAAACAGCAGGTCACTGCTGGTGTCATGTCCGCCCTGTAGCAGCGCATCAGCCAGCAGTGGAGCCGACGTTACGCCAGGCAGTTGCAGGAAGAGCTCGCCACATTGCGACAAGGTTGTGCAAACCTGCAAGCATGCGCAGTAGGGAAATGACGGAAAGAACAAGAAGGACCCAACTTCATCGTTTTGGTAATCCTACTAGCTACTGGCTATGATGGGCACATCGGCAAGCATGAAAGCTATGGCTGCCTGCACCAACAGCCTACAGAGCAGCCAGCAAACCAACTTGCCTATCCTACTTACCAAAGTGGCCACATCAGCAAGGATACATGCCAGGCTGTCTAGATCAGTGTCGGTGCCTGCACCGGTAGCCTCAGACAGGCACTGCATGATGTAGGCCTGGCGTGCGGTCAGGAAGGTCTTAAGCACCTGTAGCGGCAGCAACAGCGCAATCAAGCTCACGAGAACCATAATGTAAAAATGGAGTATGATGGAGGTGTGTTAAGCATTTAAGTTAATGCTATCTGCAGGTAGGCTTTATAAGGGCTGTGGCATTGGCCATTGCAAAGCTGAAGGCTGCTGTGCGTTAAATGCCCAACGCACCTCAGCACCGTCCATGGGCTTGAGAAGTGCTTGTGCCACCAGAGTCGATGCGGCCTGCAGCGCAGTCAGCTGTCCGTGCGACCCCAGCCATGTATCGGCAGCGGCGTATACCTGCGATCTAAGCTTTTTCACCAGCGGCCACTGGTGCTGCAACAGTGGAAAGCGCTGCGCCATCTGCTTGGCCTGCCCCCCTGCCAGTATTCGATGCACCTCTGCAGCACGCACGTAGCGACAGGCAGCTGCCAAGAACTCGCCCCCATCCAGGCAGCCGTAGATGGTTTCTGGGGTATCAACCAAATATTTGATGCGGCTGCCCAGCGCATATAGCTGATCATAGGATGAGGCAGCATGCGTTGCAGCAGCAACATGCGTAACATGCCCAAGGCTGCCTCTTGCCAGCTCCTTCAATTCATGCTGCAGCGATCCCGTCAGCTCCACTAAGCGGTGGCAGGAGCGTGAGATGTCAATGATGGTGTCAGCGCTGGAGATGAGGTCCCTGCAATAAAAAGTCAGTGCGGCCACGTCATTTCAGGAAGAAGTGTACAAATGGCAAGATGTCGTATGAGGCAGTTTAGCGCACCTGTACGAATCGCCCACCACCTGGCGTAGTTGTTTCTTCTTCTCCTCGATCTCATGCCGTGTTTTTGTTTCCACCTGCAGTTTGTGGAATGGTAAAGGCAGAGCCACGCACATGAGTCAGCAATAAGCTCAACCAGCAGAGTCTTGATGTTGGTGTAAGAGAACCCGTGTGTGTGTTCATGACGGCTAGCCCTTCCTTACCTCCCTCACAGCAGCGATTGACTGCTGTTGAAAAAGCTTTTCCACCTCCATCCAGATTGAGTGTTAACTAAGCATTGATGGATTTGAGGAAAGTGTGTTGAACACTGCCTCACTGCAGGAAGGGTACTGCAACGTGTGAACACGTGGCGGTGTCGGCAGCAGGCAAGCACCGTGCCGCCGACCAATTGAATTCACCGTACCAAACCGACGATCAAGAACTCAGTGTCCACATTGAAAAAGCCAAACAATCAAAAACAGACTGAGAGCAGAACCTCAACGCTCGATCCAACAAGACGCAACCATGTGATGTGCAGAGAAGAAATCGTTGTGCGCACCTTTGCAACTCGTCCTGTGTGATCTATAATAACGTCACGACTGCAAGAGGATTCCGCGGGCAAAGATACAGGCTGTCAACAGCAGTTGTAGGCGCTGTGAAGCGCGCTACCCGGTCCTACTCAAGTTCACTACTGCGATAAGGTAGCAAGGGTCGGGAAAGGAAGGGATAGTGATGTCAACTGGAGAAAGCAGTACAGTCTGTGCTGAACTCCTGTATACCGGCCCCTTGCTGCTCATAATGCGTGGCCAAGTGATAAACCGAGCAGGTTGCCGCTGAGACGTTCCGCACACCTAGTCCGCTATTGACTGTGTAGGAGCGGCTTTTTGGCCGAGGGCTCGGTCTTTCGTCTGTTAGCACGGCTGAGGCGAGCGCAGGATGGTGAGCGCCCGAACAGGCTGCTACGGCGTCTCGAGAGCTGCGTGATCATGGCTCTCCTTGCCTTTGCATAGCCTGCGCCATTGTCTGACTTGAAATATGCGTTCTGCACTGTGCCCACAAGAACGCAAAGGTGGGCGAGCTCGCCGGGAACCGCCCGGACAGTGGCCACGCCCAACCTCCTTGCCGCCTCCGCTGCCGTGTCTCTCTGCAGGAGGCCACCGTGGTATGCGTGGACAACAGTGAGTTCACACGGAATGGTGATTACGCACCAACCCGCTTCCAGGCACAGGCTGATGCGGTTAACTTGTTGGCCGGCGCCAAGACACAACACCACCCTGAGAACACCGTGGGGGTCCTCACCATGGCTGGCAAGACGCCACAGGTGGGCAGGTGTTGGTTGGACGGTGCAAACCAGGGGATCAAGCTCAGCAATCCCAGCATGCTCGTGCATTACAATTGGGCTGTTATTATTTCTTATAGCCTCAGCAAATGCACACCCTCCACGGGATCATTCTTGTATATTATCACATTACCGAACCTGATTTGCTTGAACTCCGCGCAGGTGTTGGTCACGCCCACGCCTGACCTAGGCAAAGTGCTGAACGCTATGCAAGAGATGAAAATCGAGGGTGATGTGAACCTTGCCACTTCAGTGCAAATTGCACAGCTGGCGCTAAAGCATCGTCAGAACAAGAACCAGCGGCAGCGCATTGTCATCTTTGTAGGCAGCCCCATTGCTGAGGATAAGGTGGGTTACTTAATGACTTTTGGGGACCTCTGGCAATGGGCACATGCGCATTTGGCAGGCTGCAGCCTGAGCGCTTTGTATTTGGCAACAGCTTGGCATTTGTTGTACATGTGCGCCATGCATCAACGATTGCTGGTTGTCCCACCTTCTGCGCATACCTTCCGTTGCCAGTTGGCCTGCTGTTTGCCTGTCTGTGTTTCGCAGGATACACTGGTAAAGATTGGCAAGAAGCTGAAGAAGAACAATGTTGCTGTGGATGTTGTGAGCTTTGGCTGCGAGGAAGCCAATGGCGAGAAGCTGGAGGCCTTCCATGGTGCAGTGAACAGCAATGGCAACAGCCACCTGGTGACTGTGCCGCCCGGAACAATTTTGTCAGATATGCTGTTTGGCACGCCCATCTTCATGGAGGAAGGTGCTGGTGGCAGTGCCAGCCAGGATGGTGGAGCGCCCGCTCCCAGGAGTGAGTGGCGGCATGTTTTGGTTGTCCCTGTGAGCAGCTCAAACGTCTAAACCTTTCATGCCAACTTAACACATCCGCTCTTGGAATATGCTGGCTCCAGCTTGTACTGCAATCCTGGGTTTGAGCATGATTAATACCCGCTGGTTTGTGCAGGCAACGTGGTTGATGGCTTTGATTATGGCGAGTTGGGTGTGGATCCTACTTTGGATCCCGAGCTGGTGAGTTCAAAACATGAGGATACCGTGGATGTTTCATGCAAGTGGATTTCTGCACTCATGTTTGCGCTCGAAGACACATTACAGATGTGCGAGGTGTGGTGTGGGGTTATCCCAATGCCACAGATCGCCCTGCTGATTTTGGCTAGCAACATGTAAACGGAACATATTGGCCCTACAGTCCTGCCAGTATCCACATCTGTTGGTGAACTTTGTTTTACTATGGCATTGATGCAGGCACTGGCGCTGCGGGTGTCAATGGAGGAAGAGCGGGCTCGCCAGGCGGCTGCCACATCAGCTGCACAGCAGGCAGGGGGAGGCGAAACAGCGGCAGAGGGCCCGTCAGCCGAAGCTGCAGCACCTGGTGCGTGGTATCCCGCTTATGCAGGGTATCTTACTGCTTTAAATGATCGCTACGTTGTGTTGTAGTTGTCGATGGTTGTGGGCCTCATTGCTCAGTGGTTATCGCCACCTTCAAGGGCTGATTTTGTTCTGCAGCAGATGGCACTGGCGCAGGCGACAATACGGCCGAGGGGATGGCCATCGATGCCATGGATGAGGATGCATTGCTGCAGCAGGCCTTGGCACTCTCCATGCAGGTGGACCAGGCGACCCCAGCACCCGCCTCAGGTACACACTATCAATGCATACGCCCCGCAATCTACATCTAAGGGGTGGTATTGTATGCCCATGCTGACAAGGGCCATGCTAATGAAGTTGTACTGTCCATAGTCCACACATTGCCCATTGTCATGTGGTGCCTTGCAGCTCCCGCTCCAACCCCTGCCGCGCCCAGCAAGCCGTTGGGCGAGACGGGCTCTGGCGCTGAGGCTACGCCTGCGCCTGCAGCTCCGGCCAGTGGCGCAGGGGACCAGGCAATGTCCGACTTGGAGGTAGATGATCCCGAGCTTGCGCTAGCATTGCAGATGTCACTAGCAGAGGCGGAGCAGCCGCCAAAAGAGGAGGGCAAGGAGTAAGGTGCTGAGTAGCGGGCGTTGCAGTGGCATGGGACGGTTTCGAGCGTACGCGCCGCTAGTTTTTATAGCTGCTGGTGGCGGTTGCTGGTAATATACTGCGTGTCCCCTGCTTTACAGTTACTAGTCTGTTGTTGGAGAAACTTCACAACCTCAGGCATGACTGAACTTGTTGTAAGCTACAAATTGTACAGCGATTACCGTTTAGGGATGAAAGTGGCTTCGCAGGTTGAGCAGTGTTATTGGCAATCTCAATGCGGCGGAAAACATCGGTTTTTTCTTTTGGACTGTGCAACCCTTATCACAGCAAGAGATTGCTCTGACTTCCCGCCTCCATCTTAACTGCACTGTGTAGAGTGTTGGAGTAACTCTCCGCAGCAACTTCACCACCATGTGCACCCCACGCCAAGTCCAGGCCAAGCACCATGTTCATCAACTGCACATCAAGTTGGTAAATCGGCATGCGAATCAGCAAGAATGCATCACAAGTGCAAAACCTGACGCTAATTCATCCATCTGCAACATGACACTCACCTCCTCATCGATTTGCTGCTGCGCTGCTGCCAGCTCAGCTGTGACGACATCATCAACAGCTTCCCCTCCTTGCGTGCTGCTGGTGGCCGGCTGGGAGGTGATGGATGTGTTTCGAGTGTGCTGTGTCTGCCGCCCAGGTGAATTTGCAGCCACTGCAGACTGCTCCAAGGGTGCCTCCATTAGTCCTTCCTCAGCTCCAGCAACTTCGGCCTCAGTCGAATAGGTCGGTACGCGTGACAGCGACCCCGTGAACCCTAGCTGCAACGCTGCCTCGGCATCCGCAAGGTCCTGCTTGTACATGCAGAGTACGTCAATTGATTGCACTTTGATCCCAGAATCACATCAAAAAGTCACATTGATGCACAGATCAGAGTTATGTTGTGTCGTGAAACAGTGCAATGGGGGTGTTGGTCCCAGATGCGGGCGGCCGCAGGCGGGGGGCATGGGGCAGCCATTTTGCAACAACACTCATGTCTGATTTGTGCCACATACCTGTGCTGTGATTGGACTGGATATGGCTGCATTAAGCACACGGCGCAGCCGCTGCGGGGACCATTGCACTGGCTCCACCTTGAGATAGGTAAGCAGCGCCTCGAAGTCCTGCCCAGTCACAGCAGCAGGAAGCCAGGTAGCCGATTGGCCACACAACTCAACTATGCATGTTTGCAGCCAGCATGATGACCGGCTTCACACATGCGGCATCATTGACTGCTTATGTCACTTAGCAGGCAAGCCAAGCCCTGGCAGATGGTAACATACCAGTCAAAACACTGACATAGGGATACCTCCTGCATAAGTAAGTCGCCTTCGCATTCTGCCAAGATGGTTACTGCCGCCTTCAGCAAAATGGCATCGCTATTTTCCTGCAGCCCAAAAGTATACAAGCACTGTATTGATACCTCTGG
This sequence comes from Ettlia oleoabundans, assembly GCA_019693395.1. Lineage (NCBI taxonomy): Eukaryota > Viridiplantae > Chlorophyta > Chlorophyceae > Chlamydomonadales > Ettlia > Ettlia oleoabundans. The sequence goes on along the minus strand of JAAMXP010001000.1, from coordinate 34,661 downwards.
TGCACCAAGTCTGAGCTGGAGTACTCAACGTTGCACTTGGCTAAACCAGAACAAGAAACCACATAGACAATGGTGCACCTGAAGCATCACATCAAGCAGACGACAGGCGAAGCCGACAGGAAAGGGACACGAATAGCAGGTGAGCAGCCACTGAGAGGCGAACAGCACCGGCACCACGCCAGCCTCCTGTGGCAGGAGCATATGGGGCAAATGGGTGACTGCAAAGCGTGATGTGAGAGATCGGTCAATAGCCGTGCGTCTCTCTTACTTATCCCATATACAGTGCAGGCTGAAAGAGGGCAGGTGTATTACGTTTAAGTGAGCTGTTAGATTAGGCAAGAAGCGTTGCAGGAGGAAGTCGAGCTTGCGGAGTTCCCACTTTAGTCCTTCCAATCCAGGCAAATACAATCGGCGCAGGTTTGGACCACTGGTACTGCAGGCGGGTAGCGATCCGAGGCTCGCTGGTTGACAACTCATCTCAATTCAGCCAGCTATTGTATATGCACGCAACAAGTCTCATGCACGCATGTTGCCCATGTGGATTTATATGGCAGTTGGGTACCTTAGTAATCTGCAGAAGAGCTGAAAAGCAGGCTCCTCCGGGACGTAAAAAAGCAGCAGACCCGCCACAAACGCCATTCCCTGGCAGTAGGATGCCTGCACCCATAGTGAGTTGAAGGGAGATTGAGTACATTGGCGTAATTAAACATGCAATTAGAAGGCTGCCGATGCCAAACCAGCAACACAAAACCAGGATATCTGCAGTATGGCCACACCTCCATGTCGTGCAACGCATAAGATTTCAGCACGTTGAAGAGTGCTTGCTGTCCCTGCATCAACCCCATTTTGGAGGCACATGAACCGGTGGAGGTTAATGTTACTCTCTCTGATGTGAAGAACGTGGAGAGCGTGTGACCATCTACCGACAAGCCTCACAAAGTAAGGAATGATACACAATGGCGGCTGCCTTGTAACTGCGCCAGCCCCGACCCAAACAAAAAGATGCCACCCTACCTGCTCAAATGCAAAGAGGGGATATTCCGGGAACGTGCGATGAATGTCTCGGCTGATCACCTCCTCTATCTCCTCCTGGCCCAAACTGCGAGCACGTCAATTGCTATCCGTGTTCAACATGTTGCTCTTCCCTACACATCTCCAACATACTTTGTTGAAAAGCAATCGCAAAATTGTTAGGGTTTAATGGGTCCAAAAACCTACCTGATCTGCAACAGTGTTGCGTATCGGCAGTCTGGCGGGTAGCTGCTGGGCAGCGGCCAAGGGATGCTCATCATTGCAGTCATGAGGACTGCACCACAAAAATAGTAGGTGGAAAACCACTGGAAAGGCAGTGATGCAAAGCGGTGTAACTGCAATGTGGACAGTGAAAACGTGAATGGCTGCTCGACCGAAT
>JAAMXP010001000.1:0-33212 GCA_019693395.1 Ettlia oleoabundans | reverse complement strand
CCCCAAAAAACACCCACACCCACACCCACACACAACCACACACAACCACCACCACCACACACACCACCACCAATACCCCCACCACACATGCACACAAACGTATGTGCAACACCACCAGGTCATGGTGAAGACGCAATGCTTGTTGAAGCATTATGAAAGCAGAGCTTGTTGAAGCAAATATGATAATCTTGAACAAACAACTCACTATTTCGAAATCCCTCACGCTGTCTGCAATATGCTGCTTGTTGTCCAGCACCTGCAAGTAGTGCTTGACCTTGCAACCTATGCGCCCCGGCCTGATCATTCACCATCTGCCAGCCATCGTCATCCTGGCGCAGGTGCATTGGCTGGCCACGTGGGCTCGAAGAGGAGCCGCTAGAACCGCCACGCATGGCCCAAGGGGCAGAGTAGCTGGACAGGTGGGCTGGGTCTGCACCAACATGCAGTGACTCCGATATTGTTGGGTGTTCCAACTCTGCGGCTGCAGGCTGCCCTCCATCTCCATCCAGCTGCGGCACGGGCTGCCTCAGCGCATTGATTCCGGTACCCTCGCTGCTTCCTGCAGGTGTTTGTGCGGAATTTGCTGCTGCTTGAGAGCTGGGGCTGTTTGTCATGTTTGCCGCTCCTGCTGATGCTCCTACGTCTGTTGCAGTTTGACGGCATCTTGGTACCTCACCATCGCTGTCCAATACTACCGGCTGCTGGAGTGCTGCTGCCAATGTCTGCGATAGAGAATAATGGTGGGTTGTTGTCGTCTATTGGAGGCTGCATGCATTCACCAACTGACATACGGCATGTTTAAGCCATTACCATGCAAGCATTACGCCAGGCCTCAACAGGAACCAACTGTCAAATGCATTAACGCAGCACTCCCTACCTGGTACTCCTTGCAGAGTTCCGGGTGCTCCAGTACAGCCATCCATAGGCGCGACCGCAACTCTTGTGGTGCATCCTCATACAACTGGAAGGCCACCTGCACAGCATTACTGCACATGCCGTTTGCAAACTCCAGGCGGTACATTAATGAGGGTGGCAGACCAGCGTGATGCCCAACACCAACTGCATATGCATTAAGCAGTCGTCTTCGCACTTGAACATCCACCGGCGCATCCTGCTGTTCCTGCAGCAATGCTTGCAACCGCTGCTCCTCGATGCGTTGCTGAAGCTTCTGCAAGATGCCTTGAACGGTGCGTGGCCCAGCTGCGATGCGCCCTGCCCCTTGCTGCAGGCCTGCAGGTCAATGCAAGTACATACTAAATATGATGCAGCACAGAATAACTGCTAATCCACTTGAGGAATGCCATAATGCATTGGAGAGAAAACGGACCTTTGCCAACACCAGCGGCGGCCTTGCTCACGCCTTCCGCAAGAAAAGCAGCGCTGCGGGTGCGCAGCTCACTGTCCGCTATTAGCTCCCCTGCTGCAGCCGCCGTCCTTGCTAATGTTTCTCCAACTCGGGCCACCCGCCTCCCGAGACTCCCCAGAGAAAACCGGCGACTGATTCCGGGGGAACCCTCGCGCTCAACCTCGTCTTCTTGCCCAGAACCTGGCACGAGAAACTCTTCGGTGACCTCCATGCCTCAGAATGCAGAGCAACCGCGCTGTCGCCGCGGAGGGTCTGCGGTGCCGCGAGAAGTGGGTTTCCAGATTCCAAGATAAGCGGGACATAAGAAAGTTTACGCCTAGGCAACCAATCAATCTTGCTGGATACTGAGTCATTGCGCACGAAGTCGTGCTGCGCTCGTGAAATGGCAAGCCCACGAGGCTTTCACGTAAGTTTGGTCAAACGCTACACACGGGAAACGCTGGCAACCGAAAAACAGACAAACATAAGATCTCGTCAGGCTTAAAAGGGACCGTGGAATAGTACTGTAAGAAATCAGTCAATTGCAATGTGTTCCAGGCTGGCAACCGAGCTGACACGACTAACAATGAACCCAGCAGGTACAAGGTGGTTCTGCGGAGAGGTGAACGGAACAGAACAGTACAATTAGACGCTTTCCTCCAGGTACGCGCGCAGCTTCTGCACCTGCTCAAGAACGCTGCGCTTGCTGGCGCCGCCCTCGGTATCACGCATTTCAGCGGACCGGTTGAAGTCCCACACTTCAGTGACATCCTCGGCAAACAGTGGATGAATGCTCTGCAAGTCAGACACCGTCAGCTGAGACAACTCGCAACCACGCCCCTCTGCCAGCTTCACCGCCGCGCCACTGATGTGATGTGTCTCACGGAAGGGCACACCTGCAGGTGGACAAGCGGAGTTGGGCCAGCGATATGGCGTGCAGGCACGATGACGTAAGTGAGCATGTAGGGATCAATTCTGCAACAGTGGTTGAAAATACTTTGTTTTCTCACATGCGGGCGAAGCTATGTAAAAGCCACCCCACCTTTGCGAACCAGGTACTCAGCCAGGTCAGTGGCCAGCATATCAGCTGATAGCCCGGCCAGCATCTTGTCCGGGTTGATACGCAATGTGGATACCACGCCTGTCGCGATCCGCACACAGTCATATGTGGTGTCGGCCGTATCGAACATCAGCTCCCAAGACTCTTGAAAGTCCTGCAATGTCCAGTAGGTTGAAGGAAATGATTGAAAGCCAGCAGAACCTGCAAGTCCAGCAACACACAATTTCCCAATGGCAAGCAGAAAAGTCAGAGCAAAATGCAGAGCAAGCTTGCAGAGTAGAGTCAAAGGGAGTCCTGTAAGGTTGGTGAACAATAGTTATCATAAAAGACTTCTGAGAGATGGCCCGCAGGTGCCGCATAGGACGAATGCCAAATCAAGTCAAACTTTGTGACTTGACCTGGTTCTGACTCCCAGGACGCCTTGTAGCGACCCCAAAAGACAAAACAAGATGGATAGGCTGCATACTTGCCAGACCTTTTTTGTAAATTGGAACTCAGAACAAAATTCAGAACTACTGTGTTGTTCAGTACCTTGTTATAGGTGGTGGGCGTGCCCTTCATCACCGCCATCATGCCCGTCAGGTTGCCAATCAGCTTTCCACCTTTCCCACGAATCAGTTCAAGTGCATCTGGGTTCTTCTTCTGTGGCATTAGGCTAGAACCTGAGGGGAAGCATGGCATGGCAGGCAGGCTGCAGAGAACTCAATGGCCAAATTAAATAGTAAAGGTTTGCAGCAAGGCGCGAAATCCCAACGGTACGCAGATAGAAACAGTAGATGTCATGCAGAGGCGTCTAGGGAGTTTGGCATGAAAGCTTCAACTACAGGTCAGGCAGCTCGACTTCAAAGACTAAATGAGCAGCTAGCCACTGCTCGGAGCATCAAATGGGCTGCAGAACCATGTACCTGTGGCATAAGCATCGCTGCACTGGACAAACTTGAACTGACTAGATGAGTAGATGATGAGGTCCTCTGCCCACCGGCTGAGGTGCACCAAGTGCAGCGAGGAGGCAAACAGGAACTCTGCCACAAAATCGCGGTCGCTCACTGCATGAAAGGTTATGATAAAATGGGACTTTCAACCAAGTGTCGCACTCTGAAATGGCGACTCCTGACATGATCATCTGGTCAAAAACAGACGGAAGGCATGTGGGTGACAACAAAGTAATACCATGCCTACCTGCATCCATGGAGTTGGGGCAGACTCGCCCCTCAAAGCCTAACTCATGGGAAAGAAACCCGCGGTCCACGCCAAACGGGTTTCCGGCCAAGGCGCCTGCAGCCAGCAACCCAAAAAGCACCCACAAGGGCAGGCTTTTAGGGTGCGAGACTAAATGGCGAAACAGAAGAATGCGCTTACAACGAGAGTAATGCACCTGAGCATCCTGCGTGCTTTGGGAGCAGTGAACCCTGGCGTCATCTCCCGATGTGCTAGGGAACTGTGGACCCTGAAGTCACCCACTACGAAGGGATTGTAGCAACCTGGGTGCGCTGTGGTCCCGTACCTGAGCCCAGGGGCAGGGTACCAACGCGGGGCACCAGATCCCGCAGCCGCATGTCATCACGTTGCCATGCGGCAGCATGGCTCAGAAGCCAATGGCTCCAGCGCACAGTCTGCAACGAAAGCAGTATGTAACCAGTGCACCAGGTCGAAAACCATGCAACAAGGGCGCACACAAAGAACTGCGACCAACCAGTAGGTGTGCTCACCCCAGCTTACAAGGAGACAGCTTACAAGGAGACTGTTGGCTCAACAAACACACCTGGGCGGGCTGCAGATGCGTGAACCCCGGCATCAGCACGTCAACCTCTGCTTCTGCACGGTCTGCAACAGCCGCAATCAACTCTCGAAGGGCTGCACGGATCAGCTGCAACTGACCATACAACCATAGCCGAGTATCTGTCGCAACCTGGTCATTTCGGCTGCGGCCGGTATGCAGCTTGCCGCCTGTGGAGCCAATCAACTCGCTGAGACGGCGCTCATTAGCAGTGTGAATGTCTTCATCACCACTCTTAACAACAAAGGTGCCTGCCTGCCACTCTGCAGCCACCCTGCGAGGGGCGCAGGACAGACATGAGGTGGTTAATCGTTTGAGATGGTGGATGTGAGCAGCATACAAGCGTTGCTGACCGTTGCTTAAAAGGGGAGGGATGCTGTAGGTGCCAACATTGGTTGGTTGTTACACCCACTTTGAAAGGCCTTCTACAATAGCTGCTGCCTCCTCATCTGTGAGAACGCCAGCCTTTGCAAGTGCCTGAGCATATGCCTGGCTGCCCTGCAAGGTAAAACATAGAATACGCAAAATTAAGGAGTATCACGCCTGGATTGGGGCTGCGCGCATGTGTTTAGTTAGTGAGAGCACCTTGAGGTCTTGTGCCCACATTCTCTTGTCAAATGGCAGCGACTCGTTAAACTTCTCCATGAGTGGATCCGTCTCACCTGCAACCGTACGCAACGAGCGGGTTTGGTCCAAGGGTGGCAGAGATGATAAAAAAAGCAGGTGTTGTGTGTACGCGAAGGTAGGGGCGTGGGCGTTGGAAAGACGCGGCAGCTGAAGGACATTGGCCACCTGTAATGGTATCAGCCACCCAACCCCCACACGCCGCAACAGCAAGCCCCCAAACCCACAATGAAAGCCATTCAAATTTCCAACCATTCCCGGAAATGTTCCATGCCTGAAAATCTTCCACCCCAAAGCTTTTTCTGTTCGCCAGGAGCTGATGGTGCCGCCGCGTCCGGAGCAGCCGATGTCTGCAGCGGGCTATGATATGGACCACGGTTGGAGGACTGTGGCAAAAGAATATGAACACTGGAACGTCAGAATCAGACATCGAGAACCATGGGCCGATGAGACGATGATATAACGTGTAGCACGGCTCATCCGTCCGGCACACAAAACCAGCGGCTAGCGGCGGCGGCTTGCTCACCATAACTCTGAGGCGCCTACCACCCGCACGGGCCACAAGACCCTGCACATGGCGACGACAAATCAACGGTGACTTGTAGCACGCGGCAGTTGCGTCGGTCATGCACAGGGCTTACCCTAGGTGCGAGTTTGGCCCATCCGGGTTTTTGCCCCGCTAATGTGGTATTGTTCGGCACTGCAAAGCCCATCACCTAAATCTGAGCCTTCCACCACTCAACCCTGACAAAAAAAAGGGGAGATGAGATTTGTGTAACAACAACCCTTCTGATATTATCGAAAGCATCTGTTGTTTGAAGAACGCTCTCGCATGCAGAGGGCGGCCGTGTACCCTTGCTTTCTGAGTGCACTACAGTATTTTCCAGGTGACATCTTGGCGCGCCTTGGAGAAGTCAGTGATTGTGTGGTGCTTTATATGGCTCGACAACGTAATGAATGTAGTGCTTGATTCAAACAGGTGGGGCCAGAGGGTGTTTGCATGTTGACATCAGTCGCCGCCCCCCCGCGCCCTTTTCTCCATCCGTCCGATCCTTCACCATCATGCTGCCGCCGGTCTAACTTCATGGGTCCTTTCAGGCCTTCAAATGGCGCCCTGTCGGGGGTGCCTCGTGCGAGGTGGCGCCAGCCCTGCTACCACCCATCACAGTCCTGCTCAGTGATTTATTTCGGTTTATTCCGGTTCCGTGAGGTTTAATGGGTTCATAAAGATAGACCCGTAAAGCCCATTTGCGAGGCTGCCAGCCCTTCTGGGCGTTCCTCCTGCACTGGGGAGCGTTTACAAGGTCCCAACAACCCAGGAAAGCTACCAAACATGGCAAAAATGGTCAGGCGCCCGGGTTGGGGAAGCGGCGCTCCCGCTGCGCGACGGTGCTGCCTGCGCCGCTGCTTCCGCTGCCATGTTCTACTAAGGCGGCCATCGCCATGTGCTGCTGCAGCATAGGCGTCGTAAGTGGCCAGAATAGATTCTCAAGTCACGATTACACTGTCCGTTGAATGCGGACGCGCTTGAAGGTCTCCAGCACCAAAAGCCAGCGGTACTGCATCGTGTACTGCCTACGGCCTCCCTGCAATGCCCCAGCTTTTCGGACCCGTCCTTTTTAACGGACAGGGGCTTCCGGTAACCCGTAACTGGAAGTGAATTTTGGTTCTTGTCGTAAATACGGCAAATACGGGCTTCATATTTATCACTGATCCTGCTGTTGGAAGCGGGGTGCATCCCTCTGTCACCGGAGCGCAGCTGCCATGTCCCGCCGACAGCTCAGCCTCCCTTTTATTTGTACCAGATGAGTTACGTCAAGCACACAGTCTTTCTGGCTCCGTGCCCACAACCAATGGGCACAGAACAAAAAAGTCGTCGTACCTTCGCTGGTGCTCAAAATGGCTCGTTAACTTGACAAGGTGTGTGACGGCCATACATCTAATCATACAATGGGTTTTAGCCACGGGGTAAGCCCCAAAAGAGCGAATTTGTGTGCTTTGTCGAACTTTTCACAAGCGGTTATAATAGTCTCAATGTAATAGCAGTATGGAAGCAGTTGTGACACAAAATAGCGCAATGTTCAATGCACAGCCCACTTTACCCCGCCACTTTTCTGGGAGGTAAAAGGCCCTTTGTGGCCTTCCTGCCGTAAACTTCGACACGAACAGCTTGTACCATAGTAAAGTGCCAAATGTAAGCAATGAGCCCACCAGGTTAACTGGGTGGACAGAACCACAGCTTGAAAGGGCAATAACTGCAGCAGGCGAGTGACAGAAGCTGGGGATCAAGGAAATTAGGCAAAGGCACGGCCAACGCTGGGGCAAGAGGAGGACTGGCTAGCCAACCCAGCCATCAGGTGCTATTCTGCCCACGTTGTGGTGTAAACATCAGTGCATCATGCTTTCGCAGCATCGACTCACGCGTCATCACTGCACGCTTCACGACATCAACCAAGCCGTGCACGACGGCATCTATGCGGGTCAGCACCAGCAATGAGGCAATCTCGTACATGATGCGGTGCATGCCCAGACGCAGGGCAATGGCAGCATCTGCTGGCGAGATCTCCACCGATCGCGTGGCAATGAGGCAGATTGGGGCAAGAAGCACCATGCCCCCAAAGTTGAGGTCAACTGCTATGTCCAGCGCCAGCCGCATCGAGTCGCCGCATTCTTCGCCAGCATGTTCAAACTGGCTCCGCCGGAGCACTGTGCGCTGCTTCACCATGACATTTCGCAGGGGCAGAGACAGGTTGGTAACCATGCACATCAGCACCGCCGCCAGGCTGCATGTAGCAGGGCACACCTCTCAAGCATGCATAACGTAAATACTCCAGGGTACACTAATTGTATCCCCTGATCTTGGAGGCAATAAGATCCGCAGCATGAGTGTGGTATTCGTAGTTTTGGTAGCAAACATGCGTGCGGCGGCGGGCCAGCATCATACCTGAAGCCAGGTGTGCTCCAGGTGGACAGCCAGGCACCACCCACTAAGAGGATTACCTGCAAACTGCCACTCAAGACATATCTTTGTCAAGTGTTCATTGAACTACCACATGCAGATTGGTAGCAGCAATGGGCCACCGTGAGCCACAATGGCCGAAATGGGCAGCAGTGCCCAATCCTCACCGCTGCCACCGCGGTATAGGGAAACATGGCTTTCAAATGGCACATTGAATAAACTGTCGTGAAAATGGGAGCCAAGCTCTTGAACACCTGGAGGAAGGAAATACGGCAAAAGCCCAGCAAGAAATGATGCATGCGATGATTAGGTTGCACCTAGCAGGAAGTCAGGGAAACCCGGGACTGCACAGCCTCGCCCTCACCTGGACAACAGCTACGCTGCCATTGATGAACGCCAGGCAGGTGAAGCTCATGCCAAGGGTATGCGCAACAACAGTGATAATATGAGCGCCTGCCATGGTGGCTTCAACTGACTCATCGTCCTCGTGACGCTGCTTCAACGACTCCTCATCCCTGCTTGGGCTGGCTGTACCATCTGCCTGTCTTAAAGAGACCAGAATGATGAAGACGAGGCGCACTGCCCACGCCATTGTCCAGCCAACGGTGAACAACATCCAGATGAAAAAGATGCACAACTGCAAATTGTTTTGGAAGCGTGCGCTGCTCTGCTCAAGGCCAAATCCAAACTGGAAGTTGCTGAAGAACCACAAAGCCACCAACAACGCAATTCCAGAAGTGCCCAACAGGGAATTATACGCTTGATCCTGCAACACTGCTGTCCGCTTCGCATGTTCCAGCCACTGGAATGGAGGCCCTGCAATTGGGAATTGCGATCAAATTGTAGCTTCAGTCAGCTGACATGCATCTTCTTGCCTATACATATCCCAAAGTCCAGCTCCCACTTGTGGAATTCATTCCTTTGTAGAGTTGAGGGGTGCCAGCATTCAGACCCTACCCCAACAGAATGAGGTCCTGACCCCTGTTTATAAACAATTGTGTTCAAAGTATGCAAGTGTCCTCAAATCGTCGATCAACAAGGCAGCGGTAAGCTGTTCTACTGAGACTACCACATGTACGAAACTTAGGAACAGATTTTGCCCCAGATCAAGAAAGGAGTGCACCCAACCCCAGGGAACGACCCCGCGCCCCCAAACCGGTACCCTGCTACCGTCTCTGGAAACGCGCGATTCATTCACAAAAGCCTCACGCTGGGTCTTAGGAAAGAGCACGTTGTGTTAAGGTGTTTAAGCCACCCAAGAACACCTGAAACCATCCGCATAACCCTTGTGCTGCCGCTTACCTATTGAGTATGTCTTGTGTTCTCTTGTTTCAAGCACAGGTGTCATAAGGCGAGGAAAATGCCAAGCAAGCTCGTTCAGCTAACCAACAACACGACATGTGGCGGTAAAAAATATTTCTGTCGTATCGGAAGAAGGGCATACGCGTGATGTGTTGATACGGAACAGTTTGAGATCAAAACAATTTTGTATTTTCCTTGTACCTGCAATAGTACTGCAATTGAAAACTCGAATGGATGGAGAAAGCTTTACAAGGAACGTTTCCTGGAGGCGCAGCAAGTCAATGGATGCATGGTGCGTGTGTATGCGGGCTGCGTATCGCCCTGAGGCTGTTGCTCTACAACCAAGCGGCAGAGTGGTGCAGCCGTAATCGGCAAAGCGGAGCTCCGGCGTTCCGATAGGTTGACTGGGAGATCCAACGGTTGCTCCTCCCAAGCAGTGCCATACTCCATCCCACATTTGCAGTTGCAATACCAAGGTGTGCATTTGCAGAGCATGTTGTTGCAGAGGGTTCCGGCTTAAGGAGGTAGGGGTCACATGGAATGCATTGTTGACGCTAAAAAATAATATAAACAGGCACCCTAAATCAGTTCTGTCTGCACTCACTCCTCACGACAGGCAGCCGTCGCCTTGCTTCCCTGCTGCTCCCTGAAGCGGTCATCTGTTTCTGCATTGCAGGCCGCACCGAGATCCACAAGTCAGCTCGCGCACTGGAACATACCATCCTGCAGCGATGAAAGTATCTGCGCCGCGAGTTAGACAGCAAAGCCCAGCTTCTTCTGTGGCCATCCTGCTAGCAGTGCTGATACTGCTCGCCAACCGTTCCCTGCGGCGTGCGCCACCACACTGCAGAAATAGTGACGGAAACGATGGTTTCTTTCCGAATGAGCCAGCAGCAGCTGTGCATCAGGGATTTTCAGAGGTGTTTGCAACGCTCTTTGCGCTGGAGATGCAGAACTTGCTGGGCATCAAGGAGGATGCACCGCTGCCTCCCCTGGATGCCACGCATGGCTTGGGGGATGTAGTGCGTGATATCAAGGTTGCTGCTCCTGGTCAAATGCCTGTCAGCATGCAGTCTCCTATTGTGGCCAGACAACTCCCGGCCGCATTGTTTTGTAGTAGGATGACATTGTTACTTTGCCTGCCTGTTGTATGCAGGAGCAAGGGGTCGGCATACTTTTCATCTCCGTCAAATGGTTTTTCCAGCAACCGACGCAGCACACTTTCAACTTCAAGGTTATGGACTACGTGATGCAGACCGTGTGCAGTTCGGGCCTGCAGTTGTCCATAGTGCTGGATGCCCAGGCCAATCCGCCCTGGGTGTTTGATGTAGTCCCAGACGCGGGCGTCGTCGATTCCAAAAACATTGGACACAGGTCAATTTCGTTCAACCATCCCGCCGTCATGCAGCTGGTGCATGTGTGGTACGATGCAGTCCTGGCAAGGATAGCGGAGGTGAATGCCACCTGCATCCACTCATTACAACCGTGCTTCAACAACGAGTATGAAACAAAATACATCCAGGTGAAAAGGGCAGTTGGTCAACAACGAATGTGAAACCCTGCAATCCCAGGCGGGGTGGGTGGTTCTCTGTAAAGAATGAAAGGTACCTGCCCAGTGCCAGTGAGGCAGGCTGAGGAAGCGTGGTCAACCCTGAAGCTGTGTTTTTATTCTGCCTGCCTTGCAGCTGGCAGATGGCGCTCAGGACTATAGTGAACAAGCTGTTACGCTGTTCCGTCGTTATCTCCGCAGCATTCAAGGCGACATCAGCTATTGGAACGAGCGCTGGGGCACAAGCTTTCCATACTGGGCAGCCATTATACCGCCACCGTTTTTTCAGCATGGCCAGCACTGGAACGACACCATCTCCAACTTGTTTTACTGGGATTTCCAGCATTTCCGCCATCGGCGCATCCATGAAGTGCATGAACATGGGTGCATGCACATTGCGGCCTATGGCTTCCGCTGCATCCAGCACTTTGCTGAATTCATGACAGGCACAGATGCCATCTATGCAGCCGGCTGTGTGTTCAGCCTTGCGGGCAGCCCTTGGCTTGACTACATTGTGGTGGATTCCAATTTCCTCACCACCGCCATGCTCCCAACGCAAGATGTGCGAGTGGTGCAGCTATTGCTCAGCGCAATGAAGCCGTTCAACAAGCCTGTGTTTTTCGAGGGCGCTTTTGAACGGATTGCTGACCCTCAAGTGCACCGCCAGGCGGTGCAGCTGACGGCAACATCTGGCGCCCACGGCATTGGTTTTACCAACTGGCTGGACCGAGTGGGGCCCAGCTTTTTCAGTGATACGCTCACCGGACTACCAGCTCCACGCAGCAATGCCCCACAAGTTGCCATCCTGTCACCCTACCGCTCTTTTTGGGCTTTTAAAGGGGCGCCCAAGGGTACCAATGGCATGCTGCTCCCTACAGACCCCCAGCAGGATCGCCTGTTTGAATGTATGGATGAGGTTGCAGAAGCAGTAACGACACTGGATGGACTGCAAGTGTTCGGTGTGCCCCCCATGCTGCTGCCAGTGTTGGGAGATTTCCAGCAGGTCTGGTATGTGGAGCCCGACGTGCTGCTTGCTGGCGATGCAGCGAGTATAGCCAGGATCACCAAACGTGCAGCAGAGCTTGGCGTCCCGCTGCGCAAGTGCGCAGCACGAAAATATGGGACGAGAAAGGAGATGCTACCTGTCGTTGTTATTCCAGAATGCTGCCCCAGTGTGTAATGGCCAGCAGCTCCCTTGCCTCTGCTTGCCTTCCTGGCTAGCGTAACCAGTATATGTACAAAGCCATGGTAAAGGGCATTCGATTGTCACGGAGTAAGGATAAATACTGTAGTGACATGCAGCTTTTGTGCAGGAAATAATCGTTGAAAACAAAACAGGCGCAGCAGCATGGGGTTACCACTGATTCTTGTCACGCATTTAGTTCGAACTCGTGCCTCAAAGAGCCGCGACTTCTGTCCACCACATAAAGAAATGCGTGGCCTCGCAGTAAATGTTCCTTTCCAGAATATGTCAAAGCACAGCTATCTGCAGGAGGCATGCCGGCAAAAGGCCAGGGTTAACGTAAAGCAGGGCAGGAAGGCACGCAGAAATGCACCAGGCTCAAATTCAGGTGACTGGCTCCATTCGTCACCCAGCATACTCATGTACTTGCTGGGAACACAGATACGACAAGAGAGATTGCCAGGGCAAACACAACGTAGAGATGCCTTGGCCTGGACAGAACCGCTGTGATAAATCACCAAGCACATGACAACTTGCACCCTCCAAAGGAAGGCATCTCTAAGGATGAAGGGACGCGCGCAGGCACCAGCACACGAAGAACGGTGACAATGACGCACAGCAACAGCAGAGCTACCAGCAGCAGTGAGCCGCCCCGAAGCGCCAGCTGTGGCGGTAACACTGCCCACGTACCCTCCCCAAAATGCCGTAGTGGCACGCCAAGGTTTGGATTATAATATTGATGCGTTACTCCGAATTAATTTGGCATTCCGAATTATATTGCCTGGTTACCACTCCGAACCCATTTTGGCAGGACTTGGAGGCTGTACTTGTGTACATCAGCGGGAGAAGCGTTCCCCAGCCAAGCTGTAAGTTTGACTTGCCCTGGCGGCGCCCAGGGGTACCTCAGAAGTACAGCGTCAGCACCAACTGGGGGTGAGTGGGTGTCCAGCCTGGGGACCCAAAGCTATCTCGACAACACCTCGGAAAGGGCATAAAAACGACGGGAACACTCGCTGGGAGGTACCAGGGAACTCACCAGGCCTAGATCTATCCACTGGCAGGGTTAGAACACACCTCCAGACTACGGGTGGTGCTACCCTGACATGCCCTGCTGTGCGGCGTTTCGCCGCACCCTAGACCCACAGAAACCTCCAATCCGCCAAAGGGACAGACAGAAGCTAATAACAACGAGCTGAACTATATCAAGTTTTTGCACAGCGACTGCAGGGAGGTGAGGGTGGCAGTGGCAGCGGTAGGCGGCGCGGCAGCCCCCGACATGTTGGACATATGGTGCTGCAGTTGTTCAATATAGGTCTGAAAGCTTTAGGAGCCTGCCTGTGGTCCTCAAGAGGTTCAAAGGCGTGCAAAAGCGGAGGAAGGAAACCTAGGGAGTGCGCAAACTGGCTGCTTTCCGGGCTTCGGGGGGTGGGTGGGTGTCAGTCGCTCGGCCTGAAGCTACATCGGGTGGATGTAGAAAGTTATTCCTCCCGGGCACCCTCGGTCGCGTGCCCGTGCCCGCGCCAGGGGCGTGGTGGGGTCATTGGCTGCAGCCACAGGCCCGTGCAGCGCAGGGGCGCCCTGCAAAGGATACCGTGGTATGTCTGCAGCGCTTGGCAAGGTTTTGGCTGTGGAGAGGTTGCAAGCCCCGCGATCCCACAAGTGCCATCTCGCGAGGAGGTCCCAGAGGAAATCGCTGTTGCCTTCAAACAACTACTTGAAGGTTTCAAAATAGCATGACAATGGTTGAAAGTTAACGCGTGAAAACGAAGCAGAATCCGCGTAGAAAAGGGGACATGTCTTTTTTTGCGGGCCTGATCGTGCGGGGGCCCACTCCGTAGGCCGCCCATACTACGTAGACGGGGCCGCGTAGACGGGCCCGGCTCCTATCCTACTCCGTAGGGCAGGCCAAAAACGGAGGTGCCAGTACAGACAGTACAGTCTCAGTCGTTAAATTTTTGAATCATTGAATGTGCCCCTACAGACAGTACAGACAGACAGTACAGTCGTTGAATTTACTGTTCATATCACGCGGGAGCCAGGGGCTAGACCCGTTCCTCCTTGCACGGGCCATTTACGAATCACGCTTCAGCGTATTCCCTTCCCTTCTCCTCTTCAGTTGAATCACCGTGGTGCGATTAGCGGGTCATTTATCGTTCCTGCAAAAGCGCCTAGTTCGCTGTTTTTCTCCATGGAGCAGAAACTGGCTTTACAGCAACAGAACGGTAAAAGGCCGCTTGCCATAGCGATTTTTGTGGTAAGTACCAATAAGTGAAGGGGGGGGGGCGGCACGAAAAGCCGAGTACATTGAGTACATTGACCGTTTGGCCACTGTGCCGCTGCCAGTCACCGTGCTGCCCTCCACCTGCCTCGCATATTGCTTCCTGCAGCTTATCGCACTCGCATTGCTTGGGATCAATTCCTGGGGCAATCTATCTAGGCAGGTGTCGGGTAAGTGTAGGTTCTGAGCAAAGCGCAGCAAGCATTACCAACAGAGCTGCCGCCTCGAGAACTTTAGTTCACAAACTGGCAGGGAATGCACATTTGGTGACACTGCCAAATACAATCGTGTGCAATCGTTGCTCAAGTGCGCGTTTTTTGTCATTGCGCCATGTTGTGTTGCGTTTAGGCTGCTCGGGATTGGGCGACCTACAACACCGCTACATCAGTGCAGTCCGCGACTCGATCCTGGGCATTCATTTGGCCACCCCCAGTTATACTCCCAAGAATCACGAAAAGGTCTCCGAGCTTGAACAGGCATCTTACAATCCTAAGACCAGGATGGTCGGCTTAGATTGGCCAGTGTGAGTTGCATGAAGTTAGCACCATACGGCATGTGCTGCATTCGCAGTGAATTCTTATAAACTGTGCAGCCATTCCAAGCATTTACTTCAACCCAGTGCGCAGGCTTGCTAATGCCTGCAGGTATGGTCTCAGCATGGTAGGACAAAAACGGTTAAACAACATTTGGCATTTATTGCAGAGAGTAATGGCACGGAACGTGGAGGGGAGTTTTGTAGGTAGGCAAGTTCAAGCTATTGAAGCCGTACCTAACAAGGATATCCAAGGCCAGCAAGTTGCAAGTAGACATTTACTTGGTCGTGCATGATGCAGAATGCGGTGTGTGGCGAGGCGGTGCCTCGATATTTGCCAAGGCAGTGCTGACAGCCTATCAGTCCGACCGTGAGGTGCATTTGGTGGACAGCTTTTCGGTACGTTTGTGGGTAACATGCTGCCTCAAGTGGGTGCGCTGCGCCTGCTGTTCCACTGAATGTGGGCATGGCTGTGTGTGGCGAGGACACGCTCATCTGGTGGTGGAGGACAGCTGTTGGTTTGGGGGGTGTGCATTACCCACACAGCTGCGGTATACTACGACGTGCTTACACTGCTGCAATGGCAGGGACTGCCATGGAATACTACCAGCCATGATAACGAGGACTGGAGCGCGATGTCATTCCTCCGGGTGTCAATGGAGGAGGTCAAGTCTGGCTTTGAGCGATTCGGCCTGTTGGACAGCCGTGTGTTCTTCCACAAGGTTTTCACTTGCAAGGGTCCTATTTTGGCCCGGTCTGTGCACTGCTAATGTTTGCCAGAACCCGCCAGCTTGCGCGCGCGCGCCCCCCATCTCCCCCCCCCCCCAAGGATGCGAGTAGAATCATATGCGCTCACTGCCGACCCATTGCAATTGCGAACAGTCCCTTGTGATACCGTATATGTTTTTTGCAAACTAGCAGCACATCCTTCGGAAGGTTTGCACCCTGCAGCAGGCGTTGCCAGTTTGTGCAGCCAACACACAAGTCCCATCCGACTCGTCTGCTTGTTACCCCTCCTTCCACCGCTAGGGCTATTTTCGGTACGCTCTCGCTGCTTGGCAAATGCAAGGCATAGGTCCCATTGCAATTCTGCGTATGGATGGGTGAGTCGCGTGCTGCACCATGTGTGTGCAGCTGTGACTCTCAATTGATGTAGTTTGCTAGCTTTGTATATGTGTTCTTCATTACGTGTAGTGCGCAGTATGAATGTGTGGTCGCTGTTGCTGCAGGGACATGTGGGAGTCAACAACTGATCAGCTATATAATCTCTGGAATGCTGTTTCTCCAGGAGGGTATATAATCGTGGATGACTACAGGTAAGTGATAATAGAGTGGAGCTGACAGTATCCTGCTCTGCACTGGTCCTAAGTTCAGCAGAGTTAGTGAAAGGCCGACAACCAGCTTGATGATGCCATGTCTTGTAACTTGTTTGCCACTTGCAGCATCCCGGTGTGCCGTGACGCTGTAAACGAGTTTTTGAACCGGCATAATTTGGGCGAATTAACACACCACGACATTGACGGCACAGCAGTTTATATCCAGAAACCTCATGGTGTGCCTGTTGATTTTGAATGGTACTTGCAATGGAACAGCACGCGAGCAGCAGAGAAGCCTCAGCACAGATGAAACCTGCAGCAATAGTCATTTTCGTTAGGAATACGTAGTCGGAACTAGTAGAACTACAGCTTGACTGATGTTCCACGTATGCAAGAAAGTGGCAGATGTGTGACGGCCAGCACTATAATGGATGAGTTGTATTGTATTGTATTTGTGTTACTGCATGCCAGTAACTGCTGTTCTTTACTGCAGTGACAGGTCCCGTCTGCACAGTCGTACAGCACACCCTACAGCAGCATCAGGCTCCCGCCTCCCTCTGCAGCGGCACTTTGACCACTTTATGGGTATTTCCACCCCACATGTGCGGACGACGAATTTAGTCGAGACACCGCCCGGCTCGCGCCAAACCGCTCGGGACGACCTCCAGAACGCGAAACAGGGCAGAACGAGCGCCGCGGGAGTTACTAAGACTCTTAGTTTCGTGCACGCTGCATGCTGTGCGGCTCTGAAGCGCTAACTACATTTCTGCGGTGCGGAAGTTTGGTTTTCTGGAACCGGAACGACGTTTCCTCGCGGCCGGCCAGCGCAGCATGGCGGGGGAGAGGAGGGGGGCGGAGCATGTGTAGAGATCAGGCGTCGGCACTATATGTAGATGTGGTGCACCCAAATTCCAGGTCCGCCTTTGTCGCCTGCCTGTGTCTTGCCGCCAGCTTCCACCATGTCGCTGCCATCTACGGCCTGGCATGCCGCCGTTGCGGCTGCCTACAAGCGCCTCACTCTGCGTGGCACGTCCACAACAACCCTCAATTTCATCAGACACGACAGTGATGGTGTCTTTTGCGGCCCCAAAACCAGACTGCAACCTGGTGGCACCGGCTCGGCAGAACTGTTTCCATGCAGCACTTGGTCTGCGCTGCTCCTCCGCCTGGTTACATGCGTCTGCTTCTTCTGTGGAGCATATTCCTGGACAATATAGGGTTGCCAGCACCGAGGCTGCTTTCTGGGCTTTACTTGCCAAGAGGCGGCGGTGGCAAGGCGCTGGCAGTGCACCGAGGCCTCCGCCCACCGCTCTTTCAACGCATGGTTTGCCTTTATTTACAAAAACCACGCAGCACTTGCGCACGGAATATTCGACGACAAGAAAGGGTGGCAAACCTGGTTCTTTCTTTGCGCGCTGCCATGCACCCCTGCCAGGTCACACCCAGGGCATCCCCGTCTTTCTCTCCTTGTCGCGTGTGCAGTTTCTAATTGTCCTGAAACATGCCTCGCCGCCGTTGCCGCGCCCCGGCGGCTTTTGCTGGCGACCACGGCGCAGAGACCCGCCATTGCGAGGAGCGAGAGCACCAGGACGTTTACTTTCAAACCCTCTGTGCCCCATGAAGGAGATAAAACGGAGAACGGGGCTAAAGGACTTGGTCGCCGGACCGGGGTTGAGGGGCCTGAAAGTCATCCCTGTGTGTGTGTTGCGTGCGTGCGCGTGTGTGTGTGTGTATGTGTGTGTGGGGTTGGGTGGGTGGGTGGGTGGATGGGTGGGGGTACCTCAGAAGTACATCGTCAGCACTGGTTGGTCAACGGGGGGGTGGGTGGTTGTCCGGCCTGGGGACCTAAAGCTATGTCGAAATTATCGCGGAAAAGAGCATAAATACGACGAGAAAACTCGCTGGGAGGTAGCAGGGAACTCACCAGGCCGAGATCTATCCATTGGCAGGGTCAGAACACCCCTCCAGACTACGGGAGGTGCCACCCTGACGTGCCCTGCTGTGAGGCGTGTCGCCGTGCCCTGGACCCATGTAAAGCGCCGCAGGGAGGTGCAGGTGGCGTGGCAGCGCTAGGGGCGCCTGACATGTTTGGTCATTTGGTGGTGCACTTGTGCGATATTGATCTGGACAGCTTCATAAGCCTGTCTGTGGTCCTCAAGAGTTTAAAAAGGCATGCAACAGAAGAAGAAGGAAACCTAGGGAGTGCGCAACTGGCTTGTTTCTGGGTTTCGAGGGGTGGGTGGGTGTTTGTCGCTCGGCCTTCTCCTTTTGCCCGGCCTGGGCCCCCGGAAACGAGTTCGCTTTTACATCACCGAGCAAATTCAAGAAAACCGGCTTTCCATCAGAGTTTGTATGCAGAGGGTTCCGCAGCCATTGCGTCAGATGCGAGAACCTCATGTCGGGCACCCTAGGCGTCCTCTTTAATTGAGAACCACAGAATAATGCCATGGACGTAAGCCTGCATCAGGAGACGATCGAACCTTTGCCGCGCTGCATCGCTTGCTGCTGCTCTCCAGGCCTCAAATGCCGCACGACGCAATACTTGCGTTCCAAAACGTTTGGTCGTGTAACAACAAGAAATGTCGTAAGTGCATGGCTAAGGGGTCTGCTTCCGCGACTTCAGCCGATACGGATAGGTTTATGGGGTCCGTTAAAAGGCCAAAAAGGCCAAGGAACCGAGGTTTTTTCCTACACTACATTCCTACATTCCTACATTTTCCTACGCTGATGATGTTATGCTCAGGTGGATCCACCCGGATGCTGCTGCCGAGGCCAAAGCCGTTCTTGTAAAAATAAAGCTTAAACTGCAATTCATCGCGTGGGCAGACCAAATTCGTCACCGGCTCAGCTATCGGTTCATGTATCACCCCTTCCACGTCAGGTGTGCCTGGATGGGCAAAGGGTGGGTGGGCCGCGGATAAATGGGACGCGGACCGTTTGAAAGTACACTGAACATCAGCTTCAAGCTTGGTCGTCTTGAAGGGGTGTGGATCTGTGTCACGTTCGCCACACGTGCTCCCCCGGGAATCCAGGGCCCTAAGAACACGGCGTATGTGCGTAGTACACGTCTTAAAAAGCAACTTTGGCCCCCGAAACGTCCTTTAGATGTACGACGACACGCATTAGAATTGTTTTGGCTCCGCAGGCAAAACGTAAGAAATACAAGTGCAGTACTTGCCGAAACCGTACTTTTCGTGGGAGAAAAGTGCCGTCTACTGCGTTGATGTGAAGTCACGACGTGTGCATCCTTCGGCTGGTCTAAGGCAGCACAGGTGCCTATCGTTGGACAGAAGTGTTCTGCAGCCCTGCATAAGTGGCCATCCGTAGACGAGCTCGGACTCTTGTATTAGCAGGCAGGTCTTATACGGATACTTTAGAGACGTGCACTGAGTTTTGCGCATACGTTACTCATAGTACTCAGTTTCTTGCATTCCCCAAGATTTTTAAACAAACCGACACAGTATGGGCCAACGATCGCCGGAATCTCTGTGAAGTAGCAGTAACTAGTATGCCAGGGTTGCTTTAGTGCAGGCTTCTCTACCAATTTACAGTCTCTTGGTGTCCAACTGCTGCCGCCCGGGTTGCTTTATTGCAGGCGTCTCTACCAATTTACAGTCTCTTGGTGTCCAACTGCTGCCTCGGCATGAGCCATGCCTATACAGCCGTGGCGGCGCACGCCGCGTCGACGGCTTTTAATGATCATGTCGTGCCTGCTACTTGCTGTGGCACTGATAGTCTACCATTCCACAAATCCACTCAGCGCTATATTTGACAAGCATGTTATGCACAGCGGCATCACTTCCTCTAATCGACAAGCGGGGCTCAGCACTGCAACCCCCACTCGTGTGCATGGGAGTGTCAGCAAAGCAGGACCGCTTGCAGTGGTGTCCCTGTTGCATGAGGGACACAAATGGAGCGACCTGTCCTTTCCTGCGGAGTGGGTCAAGCGACGTCTAGCAGGCGAGAGGCCAGAGCCGCCATATCAACCCTGCAACTCCATGTACAACGACAGGTAATCTGCTGAG
Source organism: Ettlia oleoabundans (assembly GCA_019693395.1). Taxonomy (NCBI): domain Eukaryota; kingdom Viridiplantae; phylum Chlorophyta; class Chlorophyceae; order Chlamydomonadales; genus Ettlia; species Ettlia oleoabundans. Next base: position 13,262 of record JAAMXP010001000.1, on the reverse strand, counting down.
TAGCATCCTCTTTTGTTTGAGGAGGGCCTGGTCACTAAGCGCCCTTTGGCCAGTTGCATGGCGCACTTGGTAGTGTCGTGTTGAAGTTAGATGGTGCAGCTTGGTTGGCAGCCTTGCAACCTTCATCTAATGGTAAGCTGCCATCACCCGCTCTGTTTGTGCTAGATACAAGGTGATCTACGTGAAATGTCCCAAGACGGGTGGCACGACTATCATGGATGGCTACTTTTCACATTGTGGTCTTCCCCGCCATTATGACTACTGTCTTCGTATGGTTGACTACCGTAACACCAGCGAGATCGCTCACTTGCACAAGATTTGGAAGGACTACTTTGTATTCGGCTTTACACGAAATGTGTTGCAGCGTGCAGTCAGCCAATATGCGTACCTTGTCAAGTTTGTCAAGGACGGATGCCGCGTGTCATGGGATGACTATTGTGAGGACCCATTTCTAATGGGCGATGTTTGCACTAAGACTGACTCGAATGGCAAGACTTGCTGCAGCAGGGTGTCACCCGAGCATCAGTACCTGGTGGGTGCCATGGCTGGCAAGGCCAAGATGTTTGCCTGCTAAGGGCGGATGGTTCAGTTATTGTGTTGGTGGGGGTGGGGTTGGTGTGGAAGGAGGTTGGTGTGTGGGGGCGCATGCATCATTTTTTTCAAGCTTTGAACTATCTAGGCTACAGCCACTCAGAGCAATGTGCTTGATCACTGCATGCCACCCTTGTTGCTCGACATGAACAAGTAGTCCTTGCCTCTGAACTTGCCTCTCGGGTCCTAAGCCTTCTGACATCAACCCACCCATGCACACGCCCGTACACATACTGAGCACTCACTGCACCACCCCACCTGACAAACCCCGTGGCCCCACGCAGCATGCTTCGCAACAAGCAAACTGCCTGACCACTGCCTCCGGCGAGTTTGCCCTGGACTGGCTTGGCCGGCTGGAGCACTTTTACGATGATTTCATGGAGCTGCTCACCATACTGAACTATCGAGAAGGGGTTCCCAAGCTGCCTGTAAAGCTCCCGGGCCAACTCAACAAAAATGCCAACTCTTGCAGCCAAAGTCGCAGTCCGCAGCGTGAACTACTTGCAAATGTGACAGAGTGTGATAAAATGACATTTTACACGGGCGTGCATGCTCACTGTTACCATGCCATTACTCGGTTCTTCGCTGAGGATATTGCACTGCTTACATGATCGTGGCACTTGATAGCCTCCTGTCATGCTCGTTTCTGCCTGAATGCATCAATTATATTTGTCAAGCCTATACAACATATATAATAGGTCATGCATTCAAAACAATTAGACTCAGTTGTGCTGCACTTACTCAGGTTGTTGTTTGCTGGATGTTGGACATTTCAAAGCATGGGTTTAGAGCTTCTTGGAAGCAATGGTGCACTTGCCCACTTCCCATGTGCTTGAGGAGAAATCTGAGGTGATTAAGGCAGTGCCATGCGGCCTTATTAATTTGCTGAATGGCAGCAGGTGAGCACGTGCTGTGCTGCAAAGCGTCGCCCAGGTGGGGCCAGGGTGACGGCAGTGGGCAGATGGTTTATAAGGGGTCGTTCGAGTGTGGAGATGCGAATGTGGAGATGGGCGGTGTTCATACGTTGTGCAAGGTCGACCCCATTGTTGCATTGTGTTACATGCAATACTTGATTCAATTCCTGCGACCACAAGAATGCTCCTTGGATAGGACCAGCTGGTGTTGCAAAACAGGATGGGCACAACATTCTCAAAAATTTGCCACAACAACTATATGACTGAATGAATGTTTGTGTAATTGGGGCTGGGGTCATCAATCCCTGGGTATCCACTAGGTATCTGTCCATCACAGAGGCATATATATAGTCAACCCATGCCAATAGAGTCGACCCATGCCTACACACAGCTTTTACCTTTGGGAATCAAACTCAAATATGCTCCTGCAAAGTGCTGCAGTGTTGGCAATGCTGCCGTTGCCACTGTGAACGATCACAAAACACACCTATCTCCTTGAGTTGATTTGTCAGCTTGAAGCAGCACGGCAAAACCTGGGTTGCCACCACCACGTCCTGCAATGCCCTGCAAACGACTGTCAGCCGTCTGGCATGAACACTCCTTTCATGCCTTGCCAACAATGTTTGTGCCGAGATTTGCAGGTTGATGCAGCTTACTGTTTCTCCTGGCATCAAGCAAAACAGCTCTTTTCACATACAATAGCACAGAAGAGAAAGCAAATAGTAGCTGGCAAGCCAAATAGAGAAAAGTTGGGGGAATAAACAACGGGAGTGATGGGGGCCCAACGCGAACAACAAGTGCAAGCAGGTTTCGGGAGGAAGATGGTGAGAAGGCTGTCAGTAAAACAACTGTTCCGCTGTGTCAGCATACATTTTGCGTGCCACTTCGACTAGTTTGTCCGCATTTGCAAGAGACATGCGCAAATCGTCTGGGGTGGTTTTCTCAAAGGCAATCTCCAGGCTGCCATCCTTGATGCCTTCCACCAGGCTGCGGCGCTCGTCGGCAGCCAGACCAAGGAAATCCAACACACGGTCTGTGGATCGGCTAAGGCCTGTGGCGTCCACCAGCCGCTCGTATTCCAAGAACAGGGTGTTGTAATGGGCAGCGGCATGATGGCAGATATCCAGATGCCGTTGCGAAAGGTTGCGGCGGGCTGCCAGTGAGGCCTGGAACAAGTTAGCAGTGATGTTCCACTGTGTAGGAATGCTACAACTGCTGCCCACTACCTTGCTGTGCGCCTTGCACTTGGCATGCAAAGCAAAGGCACGCCGTTCAGAGATAACGGCTTTAACGTCGCTCAGTCGCCGCAAGCAGATGACTTTTGGCTTGGGCTGGAGGCTGGAAAGCATGTCCCAGTGCCAACTGCCTGCTGCAAACTCTGCCACAAAGGTGTTGACCTTGAGCCCCACCCAACGCAGGCGGTCGTACTGTTTGGCTGGCATGGTGTCACCCCACACTATTTTCCCTCGCCAGGCCTCGTATCTCTCAACGTATTCACCATGTGAAAAGAAGCTCTCCACCTGTGCTCCACGTTTCCAAGTATTGGGGGAATTGAAGCGTTCACCCATGAAAAGGATGTCCGGGTGACGGTTGAGGATGTCGACTAGCACACTGCTGCCTGTCCGGCGAATCATCAGCATCACAACAGGCTGCGGGGCTGAGCTGACATGCCCAACACCAGCTGCTACCAGTGCTGTGCGTGGGGACCATGGTGGCAATTGCGATAGCGCCAAAAAGAGGACCAACACTATGACAACAACGACAGCATACAATGTTGTCCTCGACATGATAGTGATAACTGGCTTGCCAAGCTGTACTTGAAAAGGGCCCAGAATACCTGCAACATATGGAAAATGGTTTGTGCTATTTGCAGGTGCCTACACCGGTGGGTTTTGGGTCAACACACTCTGAACCACCCGAGATTAAGCACATCTGACTTGTATGCAGTTTTGCTGTGCAAGTTTCAGTATGCCTAGAAAAGGGCATCAGGGCTGGGCACACAAGATCTCAATACCATGTCATTCGATTCAGAACCTGGGTTTGCGTTCCGCGACTTCTGCCAAACACAATTAAACCAAAAAGCTGCGCAATAGGATCTGACGTCACATGGCCGCAAACTTGCTGATAGGCCCATGACATCAACGGAAATTAACTTTGAGAACGATGCACCTAGATACAGGTCACCAGATACATGAGTGCTGAGCCTTTAGGTGTGCTCGTATTTATAACTACCTCGGATGAGCGGCCAAATAAACTGCATGAATGCATAATGCCGGGCGGGTAAATTCGCGCAGCGCATTGGGGGCTCACAAACAGGGCATACTAGTGCAAACAATGGGAAAATCATCTTAGCCGGTGTTCCAGTAACACTGATATCATCCTCTCAGCCCACAAGGAAGCGCAGTCCCTGTTGGGATGAACCCTGTGGATAATGGCTTTGGCCAGCTATACACCGCCTGCATGCCTATCTGACGTATTCGGGCCTGAGGATATTATGTTGTTTGTAAAGTGTACCTCAGTTTTATTTCCCGGAAGTTCGGCATTTCAAGACCGGCTCCGCTTCACACAGAGGCCGCCGGGTCCCACGCAAAGACGAATGCACCGCTGAACAACCACCACTGGAGACTGTGCGGATGGTGCGATGTGCCACACGGGGGGCTGGGCGAGTTTTGTACTGCCGAGGTGCAAACAACTAACCACCCATAGGTGTTTTATCCGCGCATTACCAAGTTACGCATTTCGCAAGTTTCCAGCCTTTTATGTTACACTGTGAGTGGACTCCCCTTTATATTCCTCCCTGCTTGCCCACCAAGCTTCAATAGCCTGCCAATAAGCCCCTTTGCATAGCTGGTCGGGCGCCAGAGAGCAACATGCGCTTACGAGCATACGGCGATTAGGGCCCCTCATATTGCTTTGCCCATTCACCGACAGGTGATGTCAACGCTCCAACCTAGCTACCTGGTTTCTACATATCATTGACATTCTTATTTGGCAGCATGATATGCGACGGGCAAATGCCTTGCTTACAACGTGTTCAGTGACCAACTGAAGTGCCACTCCAACTACCAATGTTGCAGGAGCTCCTTTTGGCCCATCAGGTGCAATGTTGTATCCCGAAACCTCAAAACTGAGGAGCCGTGATCTGATCCCTTATGGTCTTGCACTGGCTGTCATCGCGAGCGGTTTTCTCTATGCCAACTTAAGCAGTGAGGGTCTGAAAGGTTGGTCAATACCACTCTCTCCCGACAGCCTTGGCAGCAAAGCCCAGGCGCTTGGCATCTCCACCCCGACCCGCTTTTATGGACGCGTCCCTAAGCACGGCCCGCTGGGGGTTCTTTTAATGCTTGGCGAAGGGCGAAAGCGTCAGGAGCTCTGCTTCCCTGCGGCCTGGCGACAGCAGCGGTTAGCCGGGCAACATCCACCACCGCCATCTAAGTGGTGTTCCATCATGTACAATGACTTGTACAAGATAATCTATGTCAAGTGCTCCAAGACAGCAGGTACAACGCTACTCCGTTATTTTTCTAATTGCCAGGGTGCCAAGGCAAAGGATTGGTGCCTTCGCATGGCGATTTACACCGACATGTCCGTAGTCAGGCACTTGCTGGACGTATGGGATGACTACTTTGTGTTTGGTTTCTCGCGCAACGTGCTGCGCCGGGCAGTCAGCCAGTATCAGTACCTTACTAGGTTCATCAAGCCAGACTGTCCAGGTGTATCCTGGGGCAGCTTTTGTCACGACCCGTTTGTTCTTGGGGACTACTGTGTATCACAAGTAGGTCATTCTGGCAATAATTGTTGTTTGCAATCTGCTGAGCACCAGTATCTTCATGCCTCCCCGCAAGCTGACTGCATCTTGACTGCTGATGGGCGGTCGGCGCTTGACTGGCTTGGCCGCGTTGAATCCTTTGAGGACGATCTGATCGAGTTGATTGGCATCCTAAATTCACGGCCAGGCTTGCCGCAGCTGCCTGTAACGTTGCCTAAGAAGGCAAACTTTAATGCCAGTCCTTGCCGCAGCCACAACCGCCACCTTCTTTTCAAACTTCGCAACGGCACTGAAAACCCTTGCGACAAAATGGAATTCTTTCAAGGCCCGAATGCTCACTGCTATGACCACATCACCAAGTTTTTTGCTGAGGATGTTCGACTCCTTTATTAAACTTACCCTGACCAGTACCAATTTTTGGTGTTGTATACACTTCGTTTAAAATGTGGCCGCAGATACCTTTGTAACAATACTCTCAACACCATCGTTGTCGCTCTCTGCAGGGCTACTTTCAACATCCTTCAGATCAGGTGCAAACACACAGTTAACCGACCTGGACGTGGCTAGCGGGCACATTTTTTGTCAGCATCACGTCTGCTGTAGCCTCTACCTTTCTGTTTTTGATGAATGTATTAAATGGAGCCAAGGGCAGTATGGGGGCATCGATAAGGGCATGAGGCATACAGTTGGCTTTACGATACATATTGTTGTGAGCACCTTGATTTGTAATGGCCCCCATATGTGCTATTGTCGACACCAACATGCCACCACCACTTCCCCTCTTTCCACAGCTGCCAATACCGCTGCATGTCGCCGCCAGCCTCTGACATCTGCAGTACAGGCAAAGACTGCTGGCGTCAGCCCAACTACATCCTGAGGCTACTTCATAAGCAGTTGTTAATTGATTGGATGGAAAATGCACCATACCTCCCGCAGGGCGGTTTCTAGCGCGTCCCATTGTAACACCATGTTTCGGTTCTTCACCCAACTGGTGTTCACTCCTTTGCCTGCCGCTTCTGCTGGTGATGGGCGCCAAGCAGTCGCATCACAACCCATCAGCACCCACCAAAGCACTGACGTGTTTTTGTCCTGCATGTATGAGATGTGTGTAGGTCCGCAAGAGAAACATGTCCAGGTGGGCAAGAAACTGGCGGTAGCAGAATTTTCCATGTGTCCTGGATTGTCTTGCACGTCGCGCTGGCAGAAACGCTGCATCTGGCGGCCATGCCTGACCTCAGCATTGAAGAGCGGGTCTTGAAGGTGGGGAACATGGGCATCAAAGCCATAAGGCTGGACTTCGATCATGCTGCTGCCTGGCCGCATCAGCCAACCGTTAGCAAGGTTTGCACCGTGCATCCCAACAAAAACGTCTGCAAACTGTGCTGCCGTCATGCCGCTTACCAAATCGGTGATTGCAACCTGCTTTAACAATATACATGGAGCAACGGATTGTCAATGCTGGAATACAGTGGCATGCACATGCATGCACAAGCATGCATATGCACACACCTGAGCGTTCGAGCGCTTGTGGCCACAAACTGGTGCATGGCGCTGTGCAAAGCCAGCGCCTTCTCACCTCCCAACACTTGGCGCGCAGCAGCCTTCCTGCTGACGTGCGGTACTGCCACATGTTGCAATGCTTCAAAAGCTCCTCTATGTTGAGCAGTTGCCGTGTATCACCAAGGCGTTTCTGAAACACAACATTCAAGACGTTGACAGCATCTGTGTTGCCACCCTTGTCCAAGTGGCCGTCGATGCTGCCATGCCCGCTGTTTCTGGAATGCAGCGGTTGCGAAACAGCAATACTGCTGGGCCTTTCTGCAAGCTCTTGAGCCTCTGTGGGCAAGCGATGCTTGTATTTGCGCACCACATGGCGGCCAAAGGCATGTAGTGGCCAACGTGTGATGTTGACACCATGTGTGCACACAAACAGGCTCTCGAAACACCGCTGGTGGTTCCCCTCAGTGCTGGAAGGGAACGCCGTCTGCGTGGTAGAGGCACTTCCAGGAAACTGCAAACAACCAGTGAGCTTGGGGTTGGCGGTTTGTTGATCAGCGATATCTCGTCAGCGAGAACCCTGCAGCACTGCAAGGTCTACATACAGTCGACAGTATATGCCAGCTTCACAGCAGCAACTGTGTGTGACATGCTGGATGACATGCAAGCTGAGTGACATGTAAGGGGTGCACACACGGGTGAAACGAGTTCAAACCCACCAGGCGACTTGAAAAGTCTGCCCATGTCTCCACCCTCAAGGGAGACAGCGTTTGCAACAACGCGTCAACGAAGCTTGGGGCCGCCAACCCCTCCGCCGTCATTATCACCAGTTTAATGCTGTCTGCCCAAGGTGTGTCCTCTATGAACCCATATAACTTTGCAGCATTATCTGCAGGGATGATCGCAATACATAGTTGAATCCTACTACAAAGCACAAAATGAAACTGAATGCTTCCAAAGCGTTGCACCGGCACTAGTAGGTGCAGTGGCGCAGCAACATAACAAAGAGCTTGCCTCTAAAGAAATGCCCGTAGTTGGTCATCCTGCATGTCAGGACAGGCCAAGTCAGCTGTGGCAGCAGAACTTGGGCTGTAGGCTCGTATAAACCGAGGGAAGGGCATATGGCATGACAAGGTGAAATGCGGCACCTATTAGACCCACCAGAAAGGGTACCATACTATTGGAACAGTGCAATTCGTAAACGACGGATTGCGGAGATAGCTGGCTCCCTCATTTTTGCTGGCAGCGCGGCCTCGAATGGTGTCCATTTGGTAGCCGTACTGGCCGTGCTGCACAAGAGCATGAGGGGTATAGGGTCAGGAGCGAGCCAATTTCCAGCACCTACTGGTAGGGCTGCAGGCGACAACCAACGGAGGGATGACGCCAGCACACATGCAAGTTGCTGACTGCGCGACAAGCAGGACTCGACTTGATTGTTTACCCCATTTCGGTACACGTAGATGTACTGCCCATACTTGCGTTCTGCAAAGAACTTGGGGGGTGCCTCTCCGCCGCCATTTGGAGCTGGCTGATAGCGGTCATCATAGAGCACCAACATGCCTGCATGTTGGCAAAGTTGAGGCGCAACAGAACACATACCCTTGGGGCAGTTGTCGAGGATAACTGAGAGTTGCTGTGGCACGGGAAAACATCCGCATTCAGCATTTGTGGCCACTGCATCCTAGCTGTGACGTACGTGAGCTGGCTATTGCGTGCGCAGTTGTGACTTTACATAAGCAGACGATTCATTTGTCTTGCTTCTTACCTCGATCCACGCAAACTTTGGTTACCAAATAGCAGCTTTGTGCCCAGGTGGACGCCGACACTTCCTGGGGAGTGGGGCAGGTTGTGCCAGCAGAGCGTTGCTTCGCCTCCCTGCCAGTTTCATAGCTGCCTGTGATCCAGCCGTTTGTTCGCTGCGCCAAGCACAATGTAGGCTTACAGCTGCATATGCTGCTGTTCTGCAGCACGTACAGAACCAGACAAAGTGTTAAGACTCCCATGACGACGGGCGTTGAGAGCCCATGGCGGACAGCCATGACGTTTGTGGTGGCTACCATACGATATCATCACTGCCAGCAAAGTTTGGGGTAAGTTACAAGGCTCTGGTTCCAACCGCAAATATGGCAGCGGAGCGAAGCACGCAGCACGGGAAGGAGGTGCATCCCACTTGCCGCTGTTCTTCGACGCATCGTAGTTGTAACCTCTTTGAGTTTCCGAAGTCGAAGTGAAGCGACACGACGTGTAAGGGGCAGCACACCGCGGAAAAGCTCCGGGCTTTATGACGCTGTCTGCCTTAGAGTTAGGCAGCAGGCTCTTAGGTGGGAAACGGCGATCTAGGATGTTGCGGGCGGGCTTCTTCAGCGCAGCGCTGCCCAGCAAGCCCACACACCACCGCTGCCCTCCGCCGCCTGTGCCCTTCAGGTTCCGAGGTGGATGCAAACTGCAATTCCTGCAGTTCTTCACCGCAGATCATGCAGATTCAAATTTCCCCCCCAGTGAGATACCATTGTTGGTTTTCGATTTCAGGGTCTGCGAAAAAGCCTTGGAGGCATGCTGAGCAGCCTGCGCCGCACGGCGCCCGCTGTTCTTCGGATTGTGCGGCACAGCCAAATCGGGGTGCTGGGTCGGCCCCAGCCCATATGCCCCTCCGTTGCATGGCATGGGAAGGGCGTACAAAGGATATTGAGAGAGTAAGCCACCAATGGTTCACTTGCCTGCTTGATGCTCCTGTGAAGCGATCCAGTGGGACTCTTCCTCCCTTGCTCAGCGCGATTGCAAGTTGCCTGTGTGCAAGGGGCTGCTGGTTGTATGTATGGGTGGTATCCTGTCGCAGATACAAGTAATATAATTTCAGCAACGCTGGAAGCATCATGGCGCATGTTGTCGGCAGCAAAGCTGTTGTGCAAACTTGCAAAACTAATGATGTCCATCCAACAGGTCCTTTTGCAGCCCCAAATGTGACGACGGTAATGCCCATGCTATAAGGCGCATACACCGGTAGGAGCAGTATAGCAGCACTCGATGTGCAGCAGCAAGATGACACAGGAACTCCAGTGGCAGAAATTTAAGCTGGCCCTGCAGCAGTCAGTGCTCGAGAACCCCCAGGCCTGGTGAGTGCCGGCCAGGATGCAGGCAGCTTTGGTTGTAAGAAGATGAGGGAGTGCCCGGGTTTTATCCCCTACCACCTCCATTCTGGAGGGCTCTTGGCCTCTTGATGGGCCATGCATGAGAAAAAGGCCTGCAGGGGCTCAAATGGCAAACTTGGGTGCTTGCAGCTGCTCAACTCCTGCCCAGCAGGCTGCCTTGTCTGTTGCCGCTGCCTTGTGAGCGCCGCCACCACCAAAGCTGGCACTAATCCCTGCCAGCTCTGTGGTTTGCTCTAACAATCTGCGTGATTGCCGCTTTTTTCAATGAGCCATTAACAATGACCCATCAAGCTTTGCAGGGTTGATCTGGGTGCAAAAGCTCAAGGTGTCTGGTGGGCAGCGCCATGGCGCCCCTGCCTGCAATCCCGTCAGGTGAGCAGCAGTGGTGGCACATGCAATCAGCGTGGAATCTGTATGGGAGACTGGGCGTGTGGGCGAGTGAGCATGACCGTCCTACCTGGCCTGGAAAGCGCAGCGACCTAATCAGGGGTTGCCCATGTGGCGGCTGGCCGGGAGCGAGGGCCTGCTCCCGCCTGCAGCAAAATCTTGAGATCGAGTACTAGATAGCCCAGTTGCATTCGCTGTTCTGTCTTGCTTTAAGGTGGGCATTATGCTATGGCAGGCGGATTGAGCGTGCCTAGGGTAACGTCCGCCGGCATCCTCCCTACCAACGTGCCAAATGCGGTCCGCACCCTTCACTCGGCCTTGAACGGCGCTGCGCAGGCAAACAGCAGGGCGGCAGCGGAGCTGGCGCCAGCGGCGCAGGGGCTGCTGGTCACAACGCAAGCAGAGGTACACACCTCCCTGGCTGTTGGTTGGGTTGGTGTTGATTGCGGTGTCGACTATGCTGGCGTGCACCTGCACCCGACTTCCCTGCACCTTGCGTCATAGCCAGTAGCTCGCTACTGTGGCTCCACTTTGCTGAAGTTGCCTGCCCGGCCTCTCCTGCAGGAGGAGGAGGAACAGGTGCTTGAGCTGTTTGACGAGGATGGGGCTGTGGCCACCGAGTTGCACGGCACAGACGAGAATGAGGTAGAGGCGCCGGGGAAGCTGAGCAGGTGGGTGCTGGTCTTGCATGCCCCTTGGCCGTGCATGTACCACTGCCGCCCCGCTGCTCACCTCACCGCCGAGTCGGCTAGCCTGCCTGCCTGCCTACCTGCCCATCTATCTGCCTGCCTGCCTATCGTTTGTGCCTATCTCTATTTGTCTGCCTGCCTGCCTGCCTGCCTGTCGGACTGTCTGCCCCATGGGTTTGACATTCCCTATTGCAGGCGTGGCAAGAGGGGCGGTGCACCTGGATGAGGTAGAGACGGTGCTGGGCATTCCCTGGATGCCCAGCTGATCATTGAACGCCCTGCCCGAGATGACGCCCGAGGTCGGCGCCCATGCCGTGCACTGCGCTGCCTGCTCCCTTTTGCCTTTGGGGCAGATGCCCGCCCATAACCCACAATACCACCTTCAGCTCAATGCTGCTTGCTTGTCACAGGTCACAGATGGGGTCACAACAGCGGCTGCTCCTGCTACTTGCTATTTGCTCACTCCCGCTCGACTGTTAGCCCCTGTGTGCAGGTTCTGAGCTGCCTACTCTGGATCGCACAGCATTGTTGCGTCCTGTATATGTCCGGCAATTCGCTCATCGCCACGGAGCATGGCATGATGGAGAAGGTGCAAAATGGAGAGCTGACAGGGGAAGTGGCGGCGGTTGTGGAGGCCTTTTGGGCTCACATCTGCTGGTGGCTGGGCGTGCTGCGCCCCGGGCGTGCAGTGCGATCAATGCTGGTGGCGGTGTGCGATCCAGACTACCCGCAGGTGGGGCAGCCTGTGGCTGTCCTTTCATCCTACAATGGGCTGGCTGGCTGGTCGGGCAATAGTTGATGGCTTGCTGCTGGCTTCCTGTCATAGGCTGTGCGTCGACTCCGGCTTGCGGCACGCCAGCTGGCAGCGCTGCTTCAGCAGCGACGGCAACAGCGGCGGCGACAGAAGCATTGGCAGCAGCAGCGGCAGGGGCCGGGAACGCCTCTGTGCTGGCCCCCGTGCTCCCCGCTAATGTGGCTGCGCCCGCCGGCACGTGCCGCGCTACACCACGCGCAACGGCCGGCGGCTTGAGCCGTTTGCTGCCTGCTGAGCTGGGCGCGGGCCACGCGGGGAGGTGCTGCACGCACTGGGCACCAACTATGAGGCCACCGGCAGCGAGATGAAGGGGCCCCAGACCGACCCAGGCTCCGCCGTGCACGTCAGCAGCGACTCGAAGCCATTCTAGGTGAGGCAGCGGGGTGCTGCTGCGCACAGCGGCGCACAGCTGTGTAGTCTACCTGTATGAATCATTCATTCGTTCGTTCTTTCGTTCGTTCGTTCGTTCATTCATTCATTCATTCATTCATTCATTCATTCATTCATTCATTCATTCATTCATTCATTCATTCATTCATTCATTCATTCATTTGTGAATTATCCACCAATCCGCCCGGGGGTGCCAAGGGAAGGGGGCGCCAGGGGCGGGCGGCGGAGTCCCTTTGTGCCCTTTGTGGTGCCTGTCTCCTTGGGTGTCAGTCTTGGTGGTGGCAACTGGCAGAGCAGGCATGAGGGCGCGGTGTTGTGTGTCGGTATTGTTCTGGATGTCGCAGGGCATACCAGGGCGGGGGGATAAACGGGGGTGGTAGCATTGCGTGGTCGTCAGGAACGCCAAACGGCCTGGGGGACTTCCCCAGAGGGGGCGCTAGAGTCAAGAGCTGGGTGTGGTAAATGCAGTGTGGGGCAATAGAAAGGACAAGGGAAGCAAGACAGATATAAACTTTCTACTGCCCACCCTCACTCTCCCGGCTTTTTGTGTCTCGTGTTGTGGTTGACATGATCCCTCTTCCCAGCTGGGCACCGTTCACCTGGGCCCCTTTGATCAAGGCCCTCTGGCCGGCTCTCAATTGAGCTCCTCTGCAGTGTTGCTGAATTGCAGCGGCACCGCAGTGCTCAAGTCACCCCTCCCCCCCTCAGCTTCAACCCAACCCTCTGGTGGTCTGCTGAGCACCGTTTAGGCATACTTGAGGATAAACGGTAGCACCTCGCAGCAAAAGTGAAGACCTTAAAACCGCCCCCATCGACCTGCCTCGGGCACGGCGCCTGATAATCATCATAGCGCCGACAGGATTCGAACCTGCGCGGTCTATACGACCAGCGGTGGTTTTGAAGTAAGTTATAGGCATTACAAGTGGTTGGAAATTGTGAAAAATTTCAGGCACCCTATGTCGTATTACTTTTTTCGTACCCCCCCTTTTTGTGCCTCAGATGCCTTCCCCACCGCTGCTCGCATGCATTTGAACCAGCCCTGCCTGTGCGGCGGGGCACCGG
>JAAMXP010000998.1:0-13347 GCA_019693395.1 Ettlia oleoabundans | reverse complement strand
GGGACGCGCGCGCGCTCCAGATGGGGCCTGCTGTCGCCCTCTGCAGTATCCATTGCCAGCTTGCACTGCTGCTGTGATCCTGCTGCGCCTGTGGACCTCTTGCTGTGATCCTGCTACACCCTCTGGCGTCCCGCTGTAATGCCGCTGTGCCTGCCATGTTTTCGTCTCAGGTTCTTGAGGAGGCGGAGGCCACGATGAAGCCCGCGGACGCTGTCAGGCTGCCCTACCGTGTCCTGCACCTCCCCATGGCCTTCAACGAAAAGTGGACGCATGATGCAATCAACAGGTGGGTGGATGGTGAACACGTGGTAGGTGGGGTGCTGTGTGGGGGATGGGGGTGGGGTGGGGTGGGGTGCTGGGGTACAGCAGAGCTTATGGTGGCTCTGCTGTACTGCCATATCCACACCCTGCTGCACTGGTCCACCGCCACACCTTCCTCGATTATATTTCTGTTGTACTGCTTCACACTGCAGGTACATGCGCAGCGTGCGCAGCGAGGCACCCTACCTCCCCTCCAACGTGAAGTTTGTAGCGGCGAACAACGGTGAGCCTGCAACCAACATTCTAAGCACAGCAGAATATGGATGCACAGTTACTCTTGGCTGACCTCACAAACAGGGTTACGGGCGTGCTGAGGGTAGGCTCATGTAGCAGCTAGCGGATAACCTTGTAAGCCTCCTGCTGCAGCTCATGTGTTGCACCAATCTTCCCTTATCTCCCTGCATCCCTTCTTTCTCCTGCAGGCCTTGAAGGCGACCCTATTGAGGCGGTCCGCAAGGTGCTGTTTGAGGCCAGCTACATGGTCCTTGGACTGGGAGATGTCTACCTGGGGGCCCCTTGCGCGGTGCCTGTGGACCCCCGCCACCGCCTTGTGGTGCCAAAGTACAACCCTGCACGCACATACACGCCTGAGGGTGAGTAAGGGAGGTCAGGTTGGTTGGTGCTGAGGCCCGCGGGACTCTGGAAAATACTTTCTTACAATGCTTGCCTGTGACCACCAACACATCACTTCCCCCTCTTGAAATTTTAGTGGTAAATACGCCCTTTGCAGTCGGTCTGAGCGAGTTGCATGGCCACATCGTGCCTTTGCCTTGCAGGTGGTGTGGGTATCGGCGGCACCTACATGTGCATTGTGAGTGGGTCACATCCATTCCATCATGGCTCCATGCACTTGTGCCCTGTCTGTCATGCTGAGGTTGAGCGCTTCCCCTGATGTGGCCTGCCTGCCCTGCATGAATGTGGGGACTCTTACACACCCTCCTCTACACTGCGGCACAAGAAACGCTGCTTGTAGCCTAGTGGCAGCATCTCTGACACCTTGAATCCCAAATCCACAGCGTTTCTCCAGTACCATCCGCTGTTGCTGACGTGCCGGTACATTGTCTCCCATACCTGCAGTACCCCATGGCTTCTCCTGGCGGGTACCAGCTGGTGGGACGCACACTGCCCATTTGGAACCCCTTTACCCGCACCGGCCCCTTCCAGCCCGGCAAGCCCTGGCTTCTACGCAACTTTGACCAGGCAAGCCCTTGTACGGCCTAGTCAAATGTGGTCCAGTCCTGTAAATTTTGTGTAGTGTCTTAACAAAGGCTGGGACGCTGCATTGCTAGCCACGTAAGCAATGTTGGCCAAGTAAGCCCTGCCCGAGCTGCGTGGCATATTTCATTGATACATCTTATGCTGTCTGCCCTCTGCTCTGCCTGCCAAGAAGCGTGAAGCAGCGCTTGCCACCTGCCTGCCGTTTTCCCCATCCCACCCTGTGTTCTCACCCCGCTTGAACCAAATTTCAACACATGAAGTTACTGAAAGGCACTCGGTATGAACCAAGGTGTTTCCAAGGTTCCCTGCTGCAGGTGCGGTTCTACGAGGTGCCTGAGGATGACCTGGAGCAGCTTCGGGCCGACTTTCGCAATGGACGCCTTGACATCCGCATTGAGCAGGCCACCTTGGACGTGCATGAATACAACGAGGTGGGCGGTTGGCTGTGATTGGCATGTTGAACCAGTGGGTACTGTTTTGACTCAAGCAGTGAGATGTATTGGCAGGGATTTCTTTCCTTGCAGCTCCTTTGTCTCCTTCGTTCTGGCTTCCTCGCATCAATTGCCGTCTGGTGGCCCCGCTGTTTCAACCGCGGCTCCAACTGGCTGCCTCTATGTCTGCTGCAGTTCATGAAGGGAGTGGCGGGTGAGTATGAGGAGTTGCGGCGGCGGCAGCGCACCGCCATGGCAGAACAGATGGCCATTGATGTGGCGATGCTGCAGAAGCTGGATTCTCAAAAAGCGGAGATGAATGGCGTGGTGAGAAAATGTTTTACATACTTTTACATACTTCTGGGGGGATAGGGGTCTTGGGTGGGGTTGTGGTTTTAGTCCAGAAACCTATCTGAATCATTGAAGTGAAGAGGGGCTGCCTGCCGGTGCCGGTGCCCCCTCTGCATCCTGCACCGCTTGGCTGGGTTGTGCTGGCAGGTGGGCCTCCCTGATCCCTCCAACTCGACTCTCCATCTCTGGCTCTCCTCTGGGGACCCGCCTCTTGCTACGCTGAGTGCTGTGCTATGCTGTGTCC
Organism: Ettlia oleoabundans; assembly: GCA_019693395.1. Lineage (NCBI taxonomy): Eukaryota > Viridiplantae > Chlorophyta > Chlorophyceae > Chlamydomonadales > Ettlia > Ettlia oleoabundans. The sequence continues at coordinate 10,782 of JAAMXP010000998.1, read as the reverse complement.
TATGTTGCGCTATGCTATGCTATGTTGCAGTCTTTGAAAGAGCAGCAAGCTGTTGGGGAGCAGGATGGTCATCCTTATGAGGGGCAGGAAGGAACCCAGGTTGCCGCCGCAGTCACCGGTGAGTTTATATGTTTCCGCTGTAAGCCTGTACCGCTCTTAATATGCTTATTCCACTGGCACAGGCAGCACTGCACGCTATGTATGCGCCGTGTGGAGCAGCAGTGGCTTCGAGGCGGCCCTGGCAGCCGCACCAGGGCTTGGCCTGCCTTACCTTGTTGTTTATGCTTTGCACTTGTTGGGCAGTTACGAGTTGCATGGTTGCAGCTTGCACGTGTCCATGCGGCAGCTCGCCCCAACAGCGCCAGAGAAGCTGAGACAGCTCAGCTGCTTGCCTGGCTGCTTGCCTGGCCATGCACAGCTGCTTGCCTGGCTGTCATGGCTGCCAGCCTTTTGCTCTGGCCCCCTTATATTTCCTACCTGTCTGCCAATCCACTGCAGGCACGGTTTGGGAGATCAAGGCCGATGTGGGACAGGCAGTGAAGGCGGGGGACACGCTGGTGAGTCAAATCGGCGCGCAGCCACTCGGACAGGCAGCGCCAGCGCCTGCCTTTCTCCTTTCTAGCGCCTGCCTATGCGGCTGCCCTTGGAATTTGTCCTGTTGACTGCATGCGTGTCTGCCACCCCTGTCTGCACCCTCACAGCCCTGCTGTCTGAACAACAAGAAATTCCCCCTCGCTATCCCATCAACATTTCTTTTCCCTTTTTCACCCTTAAAATGCCTTTCAGGTTGTGCTGGAGGCCATGAAAATGGAGTACTCAGTGACAGCACCAGCAGATGGCACCCTCAAGCACATCTGCGTGCAGCAGGGCGACATGGTGCAGCAGGGCAGCCCGCTGTGCCTAGTGGTGGCATAGCATGCACAGCGTGCGTAGCGTGCATAGCGTCTGCTGCATAGTGTGTGTAGCGCATTCCTGTATTCCGCCACATATTGCAGCCTCACACGCAGATGCAAGTGGCAAGAGCTGAGGCAGCCGTCAACCAGGCTTGCCAAGTTTGGAAAGTACAAATCTTCGGTACTGCTTCCCACCACAGACACGCCCACCAACAGGTGTCGCCTGTTGTGTTTGCGGCATATCGCTGCTTTGCAATTTCGATTGTTTGGAAAATGCAATGGCAGCTGGCCAAAGTTATAAAACCCAACACTGCTTTTTCTGCATTTGCCGAGCCGTGCAGCAGCTGCCTTCACTGTTTTCTGCCTTGAGATCCATTTCTCCTTTGCCTTAAACCATAAATTGTTACGAGATGATGCTCAAACAGTACTAGCGGTTGAATCCTGTAACAAAAGCGTTAAAGAGTAATCCACAGATTGCGACGGGTCTGCACTCCTGCCAGCTGCCTTCCAGACCTGCATTGGGCGAGGAGCAGCTATTGCTGCTTGCAATGCTAGCTGCACCCGGACTGTAGTCACAGTTGTACTGGCGCCTATACCAAGGCACAGTTTACAAATCATACCAACACCCCTTTGCTTGCATTGGGCGGCACAGAACGGGGTTGAGCGCAGGAGCTGCATAAGCCGAGGCATGGGTTGGTTGGCTGACTTTGTCAGCGATGTGCGACCTGGCAAATGTCAGGTGGATGAATCATTATTACGTGCCTCAGCCAGCTGTTGGCGGTTTTAACGTATGCTTGCGAACAATGTGCTTTGTGTGTGGCGAAGTGATGACATCAGGTCGGCGCCTCAGCGGGCAGCAGCCGCTGACCTGTAATGGCAGCCAAGGAAATGGAAGTCCAAGCCCCGGCTTCCCGCTGGGCTCAACAAGTTGATCAGCCTTCGCTTTGACCGATCACGGGCACCCAAGTTAGGACAGTGTGTTGTCATACTGTATGGTCTGCGCTCTCCAGCCCGCGTCTTCTGCAGCTTGCACGCGCAACCAGAGGCCTCGTCGTGCCGTCGGTAGGGACAGAAAACATGTGAGTAGGAGGCATGCGCTCACCGTGTTCCAGTTCAGCACCTTCGCCTGTGCGGCCAGGAGGAGCGGGCCGCGTGCCGCCTGTGCGGCCTTAATTCCCATCCCTCGATATACTCATGCAGAGTCTGAGCTGCATCGTGGCAGCTTCTTTAGGGCATACATTCGCTGCCGCCACCTCAAGCAACCTGGGTGTGCTGCAATCGCTGGCGGAGCCTGATAAAGCCGCCAGCGACGTGGCGGCAGCACTGGCGCAGCAGCCGGCAGCATTCAGTGGCGGCGGCATAATCAACGTGGATGGCACGGCGATTGCCTCTTCCCTGTTGGTGCTATTGCTACTGCTGGCACTTTCCACCAACCGGATCCTGGGGTTGGAGCGGTTCCTGGGGTGGGTGGTGCTTCCAGTTGTAAATTGTTGTTTGTGAATGGTGGTTTGGATATCCCAATCAATGGCAACCTGATCCCTTGTCCGTCACTTGCCAAGTGACTCTGGTAATAAGCTCTGCTCGCGACAAACTGGCTGTGTCTGCTGGGATTTGCTGCAGGCAGTGGTTGAAAGGCCTGGCAGAGCAGCGGAGGTATGAGCGCCGCAACGAACTGCTGGCAGCGCGGCAATCCCTGGAGCAGCAGTTCTCAGCAGATGATGGCCAGGAAGAAGACGAAGGCAAGAGCCGCTCTTAAAGTGTTGCAGATGTGCAGCTTGCCCTGAATGCCTGGCCTCTGAGCGGCAGGGATTTTAAAGACCACACTTCAAGCGTTGCTGATTTCTTTGAGATGTGCTTGCTCTGCTGTAACTGGCATGTACATTGTTCCATCGATATGATAGCGTCACGGACTTTGCTCGGGGCCAAATGGAGATAAGGCCATGCGCACTGCAACAGCAATGTGCGGCGGCTTGCACCGTCGCATTTCCGGTTGCTGGCAGCGATGCTGCATTGTTACATTTACATTAATGCTGTTATCCTGCAAACATATGACGTCGGTCCACGCCGAAACAGAGCTGCATGACTTGTCTGTCGTGGCAAGAAGCGTTGAACAGCAGCCGCCGGCGTCACACGCCGCCTTGCCGCTCGGCTGGTCCCTGCCAGGCGGGCGGGCTGACCTGGCGTCCCTCCCACCCACTGCCTCCCCACCTCTTCCGCCAATGGATTATCGCCTGCAATATTAATCGCAGCGTTGTGGTCAGCGACCACTGCTTCTGACTCTTGTTTTGGTGAGGCGCCCTCAGGAGATCGGCGCCCCAGGCTGAAACCAAATGGATGTTGCCAATCGTGAGCAGGCTCAGCGTTGTATAGAGGTGTCCCAAGCAGCTCTGCAGGCAGGGGATGTTGCAAAGGCTGAGCGCTTCGCGCTTAAGGCACACAAACTATTTCCAAACGATGAGGTGAGAATTCTGGCACTTGCAGGAAAAAGAGCCGTGCTTCTGCCACGCGCATCCCTGGTCTCCTACGCTCGCCTGCTCTGCACGGCGTCTTTTGCCGGCAACTTCTCTCAACTTGCTTAAATGTGTGATCAACGGAAATAGCCCACCCCGACCAGCCGCTTGCATTCACCCATTACCTCCCACGCTGCTGCTGCCCAGTTGGCGCTCGCCCTTCCGTCCGCCGTTGATCCCCAAACTGCAGGCCCGTCTGCTTTTGGCACGTGTAAAACGAGCGGCAGGTGCAGCGCCCAGCAGCAGTAATGGGCCTGCCGACAGTGGCAGCAACGGCAGAGCAGCAGCAGCCAATGGCCAGCACCATAGCCGTGGCGGCCCATCGGGTATGGGGGGCGGGCCCAACCTGCGGCAGCGACATGCAACAGCAGCAGGGGCCAGCAGCAGTAGGCAAGAACCTCCGGACGAGGATCACAAGGTATGTACTGTGCTGGGGTGGGAAGGCTGATGCCTTGTGGCACTGCTTGCTTGCCATGTCAGCATAGAGTGAGTCCATGTTGGGCCGGTCGGCCGGGCCGTTGTGTTGCTGCCATTGCTGCTTGCATACCTAACCATGGAAGTTGTCTGATGCTGCCATGGCAAGGCCTTGCTGGCAACTTCGCCTGCCATTCCGCACCGGCAATCGATTTCAGGCCGGTAACATGTTCAGCCAACCAGCTGATCCAAACTTAGCGAAGCCTCCATTGCCCAGCCTCCAGCTGAACTTCCCTGTAAGGCGTCCCTCCCTTTCGTTGCTGGACTCCTCTGCAGGCCACCCCAGAACAGCGGGAGCTAGTGAAGGCCATCCGCTCCGCAGGCGACTACTACAAGGTTCTGCAGGTGGAGCGTACCGCCTCAGACGAGGACATCAAGAAAGCGTACCGCCGCCTCGCCCTCAAGCTGCACCCCGACAAGAACAAGGCTCGGGGAGCAGATGAGGCATTCAAGGGTGAGATCATACAGAAACAGGCTTTCTATACCGATAGTGTAGCGGCACATTTAAATGCACCTGCGTGTTCAAGTTGTAAGGAAATGGTGCCTGCAATGCTCATCGATGCCCAAGCAGCAAGTTTGGTGTGCTACCTTTGCTGTTGACTCTCCCATTCTCCCTGCTGGCCCCAATGCCAACGTCATCCCACTGCTCCTGCTGTTCCTGCAGCGGTGTCTAAAGCCTTCACATGCCTCAGCGACCCGGCGAAGCGTCGGCACTACGACGCATACGGGCAAGAGGAGGGGGCAGCGGCGCTGGGAGGCAGCGGCGGGCGCAGGGGCGGCGGCGGCTTTTACGGTGGCGCGGGGGAGATTGACCCTGAGGAGCTGTTTAATATGTGGGTAGAGAATTTGCCTATTTGCCTGCCTATGTATCAGGCTGCGTTCCTCCCTCATTTGTTGGCGTCCGGCCCGTGTTTTTTGCCTGCCTGACTGTCAGGGCTGCTGCGCCTGCTGAAACTGCAAACGGGCCTGGCAGCTCATGCAGGTTGGCAAGGGCGGAGTCGCGTGTGGGTCTGTGGGGGCTGCCTGGGCAGCTTGGGCCTGGGGACAGCTTGGTTGAATGTTGAATGCGCAGCTGTCTCTGCCATGGCTGGCGCCCGTGCACCTGCAGGTTCTTTGGCGGCAATCCATTCATGGGAGGCAGGGTGTACACCACCGGCTTTGGCGGCGCCCCCTTCCGGCAGGCCCACGCCCATGCGCACGCACGGCAGCAGCAGGCGGCGGGCCGCGGCGGCCAGCAGGCCTCTGCCGCCAATCCGCTGCTGCAGTTGGTGCAGCTGCTACCGCTGCTGCTTCTGCTGCTCTTCACCTTCCTGTCGAGCCGCAGCCAGCCCTTCTACAGCCTGCAGCCCACGGGGGATTACAACCAGCAGTTTGCGACGTCCACCTACGAGGTGCCCTTCTTCGTCAAGGATGCCCAGCAGCTGCGCAGACAATACCCTTCCGGCAGCAGAGAGAGGTGAGCAGATCTCCTCACATGGCAGGGCTGGCTGGGTGGCCGGGTGGCTGGGGTTTGTCCAGCATGCAATGAACAGCTGCCATTGCCTGCGGGGCTTGGTGCAAGCTGCGCCCCCAACCCCCCACCCACCCACCCACCCACCCAATGCAAGCTTTGTTCTGCTTTGCACCTTGCGTGCAGGGTGCGGCTGGAGCATCAGATAGAATCGGAGTACCGCGGCGCGCTCCAGCAGCAGTGCTACAACGAGCGCATGCTGCAGGTCAGGCGGCGCTGGCTTGTGTGTTGCTGGCTCCTGTACTGGCGGTCGCACTAATGCATGCCTGCATGCCCAGACGCATGCTGGGGCATCCCTTGCGTGCATGCCTGCCCGTGTCCACCCACCCACCCGCCTGCGTGCCTGCCTGCCTGCAGCAACGCTACCATTATTATGGTAAGCGGGAGGAGGCGAGGCGCATGGAGCTCAAGTCGTGTGATGAGCTCAGCCGCCGCTTTGGCAGTCGTCCGGCGAGCAAAACGCAATAGCCGACGAGGCGAACGCGGGATGTGCGATGCAGCGCAATACTGCAGCAGAGCTCTCTCGCCAAATAATCAGTTGATGCAGCGAGGTGCCCATGCGGTCACTGCTGTATTGCGCTGAGCTGCTGGTAGCTTTGGCGCTCACACATCGATCATCAAACATTCCACCTTCCTTCATCGCAGTTCTTGGCTCTCGCTAGGGTTGCTTGCCGCTTCTCGTGCCTGTAAGCTGGTCGTGCCTGACACTTTAGACTACTTCTGCTGCTTTTGCACTGCTGAGGCGGCTGTTAATGTTGGCTTTCCATCTTGACGAAAGAGCACCTGACATTCGGTGTGCCTACCCTTCAACTGCCAGGCGACCAGGCAAGAGATTGACACAGCCTTGCAACATGGGGTTGGACCAGCACAACACAGACTGCCGCTTTTGTGGGTACGGTATTTATTAATAGAGGCCCAGCAAGTACCAAGTACTGAGGTTTGCTGTGGCACCGTGACAGCAAGGACAGTCGCCGGCAGAAAACCAAATGAGATTCATGCAACGATTGATGCTTTCAAAAGTAAAGGGTACACGGGTGGTATGGGTGCATAACCAGCATTACAACGGAACTGGGCATAGGTGGACAACGGTATGTGACAACAAGGGGGCAGCCAGTTGGTGAACAGCCGGGCATTGCCGCTGCACTCTACTCATGGTTCCATGAGAGCAGCTGGCCTCCCTAAAGGGACAGGTAACCCTCCTGTGCCAACCGAGCAACGCAGAGCTCCCAGCTCCACCCCCCAGCGCTTGGCTGTCCCAATCAAGCATTTTTTCATGCAATGACCTCTTAGGCCAACTATTCCCATCTCACAGGCATCAGCTCTGAGCTTGCCGACTGGGGGAAAAGCCCTAGGCTGAGCTGCGCGCCAACTGGTCCCACAGCGGCCCCGCCTTCTCCCTAATAGCCGCCTCCAGCTGGCGGTAGTCGGGATAGAAGGGCCAGGAGTGCACCATGCACAAGGCCTGCATGTAGGGTCACACAGCCGACGACCGGAGGAAGTGGGTGTCACAAAGGAGGTCTGGCAAGCTTGTGCTCCAGATAGTTCCAGATAGAAACAGGCTAGGGATGACCCTTGCACAAGTCTGCAATGCATGCAATGCAAAAAAGAAGCAAAGCAAACCAAAACAATACAACACGGGAGGCGCCCGCGCCCACACATGTATGCAGGAGGGGGGATGGGCAGGAGGGGGGATGGGTATTAAGAGCGCAGCCAGGGGACGCACCTGTTGCTGGGCGGGCAGCAGCTTGCGCACGCATCCCGTGAAGTCGAATCTGAGCCAGTACTCCAGCCGCACAAGTCGGTCCAGCTCATCCTTGGCCTGATGGCATAGCGTGCACAGCAGGACAGGAGGAAAAAGAGCAGTACAAAACAAAATGAGCAAGTAGTGGGGGCGTAATGGACATGCACAACAGAGCAGGAGGAAAGAAGAACACTGAGGCAATTTATGCCAAAGCGGGGAGAAAGTAAAAAACGAGAAGAGCCGTTATATAAGCATGGAAGCTTCGGCAAAGTGGAGAAGTAGAACACATGATGACGTAAAACGAGAGACCAGTTGATGGGGAGGCAGGCGGGCTGGGCAGGGCAGGGCAGGCGGGGCAGGTCCAACCCATCCCAGAACCCAAAGCCAGCAGCAAAGCCTAGTCGAGATCAAGCCAAGCCAATAATTGATGCAGCACAGGTCAATGAGCATGACCCTTATACCTTGCAGCCAACAGGCAAGAGCAAACTTGGTAACTGCAACAGTCAACTCCACCTGCTGTGCCTTAGGACTGCCGCTGATCTGGCGCTGCACGCTGCTGCCGCCGCCATCACCGCTGCTGTCGGCATCAGGTGCGCCGTTGCCGTTGCCGGCTACGCCCTCTCCGGCTGCTGCGCTGCTGTCTTCCTCTGAAACCAGTTCGCTGTAGTCGCTGCTGCCCTCCTGGCTAAGTTCCAGGCTCAAAAGGTCTTGAGAGAGCTGCAGGGGATGGGAAAAACAACACTCATGCTTTCAACCTCACCACAACACTAGCAAACCCAACACAACGCATCACAAACACAACATAAACACAAAACATACGGTGGGGGTAAGGGGACAATTTAGTGGGAGGGTGGAGAGCTGCAGGGGGAAGGGGTGGCAGGTGAATAGCAAGAGAAAAGCGGGAGCAATGGGACGGGTGAGGTTAAAGCGTGCCCTGACTGATGGCAAGCTTAACCCACATCAAGTCGAAAACGCAAGCAGCAACAGTGACTGACTGACCAGGACAGCACAGCCGGGCTGCCTCACCTCGTCCGCCAGCTGCTGCATGACCTGGCTCTTGCGCTGCACAATCTGCTCAGCCTGCGCGCACAAGGCAGCGGGCAAAAAGGAGACACAGCAGGGATGAGGCGGCTGAGAACAAAACTGGAACTAGTCTGCACAAAAGATGGACAGCGCTTGTTCAAATTCAAGTTTTTAGAGCTGGGGGAGACAGATGAATTGCGAACCAGCAGCAGGCATGCACGGCAACAATAGCAACTTTATAACGCATCTGCTGCTGCTGGTGCTGCTGCCATGTGTGCCATTGCGGCCTGGTGCTGCCACCGCCATTGGCACCAACAGGCCCACCCACGCGCACACACGCAACTCCACTGGATACAGCTGGCACAAACTTGCTAAGCAAACACACCCTAACCCCGCCAATCCATTCCCACACCACCACCACCACCACCATCCACCCACCTGTTTGAGGTATGACTGCAGCAGCAGTATGAGTTGCGACTCCTGCTCCTCACTGAGAGCCATGGCAGCCAGCACAGCGCGCCAGTGGGTGGGGTCGGCGCGGTCGACTGCAACGGAGCGCATGCGTTGTGAAGGAGCGAGTTGGCCGATGAGGAAATGAAGAGGCAGGGGAGAGAGGCTGGATTTTTGGGCTGGTGTTGGTGTTGGTGGGTCCGCGATCGGCAGATAGGCAGGCAGCGAGCGGGCAAGTATACCAGAAGAGGGCGAGCACATAGTGTTAGCCTTGGATCAGGGTGGTAGCGCCCACTGCTGTCCAGCTGCACTCACAAACAGCCCAGCACCTGGGCCTGCCCACTTGCTGCTAAAACGCACAAACAGCTAACACACACACAGGCGCCGACCCGCTCCACAGCTTCATGTTGTTAGCTTGAGGTGCTGAAGCGGCTATCCAGTCTGTGGCCCCTGGGCCTCACCTGGGCTGTCTGGGTCCAGCTTAGCCTGCATCAGCTCCGCATACACGGGGGGGTTGACGACTTGCAGGTAGCCGAAGGTGCTCTGCGGGCAGGGAGGGCAGGACGGAAGATGGGGCAGCACGGTGAGGGCTGGGAGGTTAAGCAGGCAGGAAGCGCATGGGGGGGCAGGCAGGCAAGGAGGCACCGGCAAAGAGGCAGGTGGGCAGGACAGGGCAGGAATCGCGCACCAAAGCAAGCAGGCGGGCAGGAGCAGGAAGGGAAAAAGAAAGGGCGAGCGGACCAGCTGGCCAGTGCAACAGCGGCTTAAGGTGTGAAGGATGATGTTGACATTGTTGACAAGAACAGAGGAGTTGCAGTCCAGTGTGCTGCGCTTGCCCGCAAGCACAGTGAGCATCGTTTTACACAAGCAAGCAAGCCCCAACCAGGAATCAGGAATGCCAGCAGCAGTGTTCAGGCAATCAACCTACTGATCCTCACCTGGCCAATTGACCCGCTGTTGCGAGCCCCCCCCCCCCCCCGCCCCAGGGGGGGTCGGGGGGCAACCAATTTCCGAAAGTTTGGAAGATCCACCCCCCAACCCCAGACACACACCACCACCATACCACAACCCCCCACCCACTATGCCCACGCACCCCCTTATCCCTGAGGGTGAAGATGTCGTCTAGCTGCTGCTGAGAGGAGGCGGGGTCTGGGCCAAGGTCCAGCTGCTGCAGCAGATGCCGCGCCTTGGACAACACGCTGCACAGGGGATTGGGTGTGAGGGGTGGGGTGTGGTGGGTGGGTGCGAGGGGTGCAGAATGTTCATGTTCCGGTTGATTATCAGTATGTTATATTGCTTTTTGCTCAGTTATACTTCCCAATGCTGGGGAAGGGCAGCGGCATGCGATGAAGGCCCTGCTACCACACCCAAAATTTTGCACCCAGCCTTACAACACAAACCATCATGAAGGGCCACAGCCCCATCAGCTTGTTGGTGGGCAGTGCCGGCCTACCCATCTCGTGCACCGCTGTACCGCCTCACCTGTTGTAGTGTTGTACTGCCTCGTCCCGCGTCATCTTCCGCAGCACCTCCAGCACCTGAGGGCATGCTTCTCAGCTCAAAAAGTTTGCACGGTGCGGCACAGGGGTACAGTGTGCCGGTACCACAGCGCACACGACACTGCAGGATGATCAAAACGCGGCCAGCACAGAGGCAACACTGCAGCAGCGCAGCACGGAAAGGCAGCATAGCGCGTCACAGGACAGCGCAGCATAGCGTGGCACCTGAGGTTCTGGCAGCCCCTTCTCGGCGGCATCCAGCACTCGCTGACTGGAGCCCATGCTCTGTATTTGGCCGCCAAGGATCATGCTCTGCAGTAAACATGTACAGCACAGATGGAACACTCGTACTATGGGCGCACTCGTACAGGGGCGCCACCTCTGGCCTGGACAGCCCAGGACAGCTGAGGCGTAAGGGCCATGCCACACATCCCCTGCAGTCCAGTGGCAGTTAACACCGGATCAAGCCGGAACGGTGGGTGCCACCGCACCTGCTGCAGCTCTGCCAGCATCCCCGCTGCGCATCGTCTGAAGCTGGAGTGCTTGCTGAGCACCACCGCCTTGCGCTGCAGGGTCTTGTTGTCACGCTGCAGCCGCTCCAGCTCGCTGCGCGCCTTGCCCAACTGCTGCTCCAGGCGGCGAATGTACTCCTGCACTCACGTGCATGGGGGAGGCAGGAGGG